>CM066031.1:71297083-71542792 GCA_033557465.1 Ichthyophis bannanicus
GCACTGGTCCCCTTGGGCGGCATAATGCGTGCGCTGATAGGCACAAGTGGCGCGCTGATGCACACTCATAGAAACATAGCCACCGCACAATGGTAAAAACACTGGACCAATGGTGCAGGGATCATGTGTTCAACTCCTCACAATGCCCAGTGAAAAATGCGCTGCTGAGCCATGCAGTATGTTTTATGTTGTGGAGTGCTGAGAGGAGGCTTGTATATTTTTATTTTGTTTATCACTACTAGCAAACGCACGCTCCCAGCATGTTAACATACGGGCGGGCCCCATAAGGCACATGTTACCACGAAGTGCACTGTTCGCCAAGGCACCCTTGAATGTACCCCCTATAGGGCCCATGTAGGTGTTGCGACACAGGATAATGTATAGTGCACCCTATAGGGATGGCAACCATAAGGTGGCCTACAGGGCGCCCTATGCAAGCCCCCTCAGAGGCACCTAATGGTTATACGTAAGCTGAGGGGTGGTCTTGCCGTCATAGACATATGTACAGTAAATAAAAATAAAGCAGTGGACAGCCCTACCAAAGGGCCCCACTGTGGGTTTGAACCGCCTGATCCTCTGGCTGTACAGCCGGTGATGTCAACCATGTGTGCGCTACATCTCCATAGCATGTACTCTCCCCTGGCTTCGAGCTGCAGATAGCCCCCCCCTAAAAACACTTCACCTCACAGACAGTCTTCTGTTGTCAACAGAATATGGTTAAGCCACCCGTACACATGATGCACTGCACAGCGCAAATTAGCGTTCCTGCAGATGGACACAAGATGGGGAATGCCACCCCACATGCACCTCGGCCCTGTTGGGGGAAGTGACCCGTTGCACCCACACAGCACCTTGGCCTAGTAGGGGGCACTAGACCTGTTTGGTTTACTGGCACAGAGTTCCACACAAAAAAACAACAAACCGTTAACATGGCCGGGTAACTGTTCTCCCGCCTTATTGTGCAATGATTTGCCCAGGACCAGTTCAACAACACCTGCCATGGCTGATTGATGCCATCTGTTTGTTCCAAAGCATTGTTAATGTGTAAGATATCTAGTCTCCGCACAAACACCATGGATATCCCTGTCTGCCTCTATCCAGGCACCCCCCACCCCCCCGTGTCAAACATGTTCCCCCATCAAGTGATCCACAGCTCTAACCCTCCCTGCAAAGGTGGCATTAGAAGGGCAACATCAACCCCTATCTGCTTGTCTGAGGAACACACACCCCTCCCCCCCCCCAGGCAGGCACAGCTCCATAAACCGCCATAGAACAATAGCAGACAGACATAAGCCCAGGGTATGGTGAAGCTGCACTCCACCACCCGTTATTCCCCTGCACCCTGCAAGCCCTTATCGCATACATTTACCAGCTCCAAACAGTCTCTTGGTTATTCCATAGTGCAATGTTCGCTAATGGAGATGCAATGCACCCCGAACTGGGCTGTCGACATACACAGCAACCAGATAGATCAGTGACTGGGCCCCAAAGAGAAACCCACTATCTATCACATTAGAGAACTACTATACCGGCACTATGGGGGGGCCTAGCCATGCTGTTGTCACTGCAGCCTCCGGGTGATCGTGATCCCCCATAAGTACATTCGTTGCGCCACCTTCCTGTGTATATTGGTTGCTCAGACGACTACAATATCCCAGCCAATTTCCCTGCCAGGGCCCTATGCCCAGTGCAGATGCATCCTGGCCACGCCACCCTCCCCTGGCTATACCCATGGTACCCCTTGCACCTCATTAGGCACATTTGCTGGCCAATAGCTGGCAACAGTGCTGGCAGTGTGGGCTGTTGCATGGGCTTGCAAGCAACACCCACTGTATAGACAGACACACACTTCCACACCTCTGCCATCATGGTGCTACCGATTGAGGGGGTAAGTAGCCTTGCCCACCAAACTGGTCCTGATCACTTCAAGGTGCATGGATCTTGTACGGCATTACTCTGGTGGTCACTTTCCACCCCCCTTGGTAACACCGTCAGAGGCCGGGCCTGGAGCATGCCCCGGCAAACACCTAACAGATTGTATTGGTATGGGGGGTCAACTAGCAGTAGGTAACGTAACGTCCTGGATAACTGCCTGCCTGTGCTCCTATCAAAACGTCTCCGATCTGTGTACCGTCGAGCCTCAGGTGTAGGGTGACATTTGTAGGTTTATGCAAGTGCTCGTTGTGGGTGCTGCCATGCACTGTCCAATTTTATCTGTTCCTTTCCAGGAGACATTGGCCAATGTGGCCTGTGGGTGTGGGGTGTGTCTGCCCTTGAGTAGCTGCTGCTTTACGGTTGGTGCACTGAATTCCCCCTCCAGTCCAGGTTTGCATCACCGTGTTCGTGTTTTCCCTGCTATCCCCTCATGAATATGCCGGCTACATCAACTTGCCATGGTGGGTGGTGCATATATAGTACAGCACAGGCATTTGTATGATTGTCGCATGGACCTGACCTGGTGTGGTGCTCACCAGGACTGCATTTTGTTGATTTCTGCCTATGTACGTGCCCACTGTTCATTGGTGTCTGTGCTCCGTGGGGGTGAAAAGATAGATGTCTTACCATTGCATATGTCCCCGCCATGAAAGGTGTGTCCTTAACTTCACTGTTGTAGTTGTGGTAAAAATATTTGGGCATGCTTGCAAGTAGCCCCCGCTGGGACCCTTTGAACCTGTTACCATTCTGTTCTTGGCAATGCATCTGTCTTCTGTGTTCACTGCAACCACTGTGTAGCCACATATTGGTTGGATATTCCGTGGACTGTCCCCATTGCCTGTGGATCCGCCAGGGCCGGTGTGTTTTCAGTGGACTGTTCCAGCCTGCACAATGTGCTAGGCATCTGTCTTCATTTGTTAGCCAGCCACCTGCCCCCTGCCCCACATGTACGTGTCCGCCAACATGCTGGCAGAAACGTCCTCCTCAGAAAAAGCAGTTGTGGCCTGAATTGCAAGTGGTGTGAGCAGTTACGGGAATGCATTTTGGGGGACTTTGCTGTAGGTAATGCCCCTTGTTGGTGGTGTGTGTGAGGTGTTGGATAAACTATTGGTGGGGTTTATCCACATGCTTATGTTCCCTGCACTTAACAGGTGTGTCGGCGCTAATCTTATTTATTGGTGGGTGTTAAATCTAGGGACTTGTGGGCTGGCATTTGCCCCAGCTGGGTTTTGAAACAACTCTGCCCCTCTGGTCCTAGAGGGAATGACTCTGTTCCGCTGTACCACACTTTGGCCACAGAGACAGTTGCAGCCCCATGAGAGGCAGTAGGCCTGGGCAGGATGGAGTCACAAACCCTGCTTCTACACAGTTTTTTAACTGTGTGGCATAATGCACCCTGTCTGGTGACAAACGTGCACATAAACACCAGAAATGACCGCCCCCCGCACGGGAAAAATGGGGGGACAAGCCATTATCACCACGCTGTGCGACATTGTTATTAATGGGCAACCATAGCACCACCTCCGGAGGAAAGCTCCAAAACCGAGATGTTTCTTTTCGGAAGAGTCTCCAGCTCCGTAGACCCTTCCAATATTCATCTCTTTTTTTTCATTGGAGCTTTTCTTTTCTGGGTGTGTTTTGTAGATTTGTCCCATCACTATAACTGGTCCCCAGCTGGATTACTAGTTTATAAATAGTTTTGTTTTCCCTTGTTGTCTATTTTCCAGGTTCCTTTTGCAATTTTTGTTTCTGTGCACTAATATCACACTTCTCACGTTTTTAGGTTTCCCCGGTGTTCCTGTCCTTGCTGACTGCATTGGTTTCTCTTCCCTTGTAAATGCCCTTCGAACCGGCGGCGAGGTTTTCACTCGCGCTACTTTTTTACATGGAAATTCGGGGGCGCCGAGTACTGTATTGCGGCGGATCCCTCTCCCGCTCCCACTCTCCAACCCATTGAACCCCCGTCCCTGCTCCTCCGCCCTCCAGGGAGGGGAGGGGTAGCCTTCCTCCGCCTCCCCTCTTTTAGCCGGTTCACCACGCCTCTAATCGGACATTTGCGGCCCCGCACTTGTAACGGGCCCTTTAGTGTGCCGCACGTACCTTGTGCGTGGGGGGGACCAACTCACGGGTGCGGGGCGTTTAAACAAAGCTTTTCCTTGGCGCGTTTAAATAGCCCGCGTTGGCCCGTGCGCTATTTGTTGGGCGGCGCGCAGATTTGCGGACTTTAGGGTAACCATGCCCCTAACTTTGCGAAGATGGGCCCAATACCTCAAGGGAGTCGTTAGTGTGTCTGGGCACAGCTTGAGGGATGTAGAAAAAACAGTGGGAAAAACTGAAGGGGCTATTTTTAATTACAACCACCTTTTGTTAAATGTTAAAATAAAGGTAAATGGAGAAGGAGACTGCTAATGGTTGTTCGAAAGAAGTAGCTGAAACAATGTGAAGAAACAAAACGGGCGCCTTCCTGAAGTACAAGAGATCACAGAGAGAGGAAGACAGGCATCTGTATTTGGAAAAACTTAGAGTAAGCTAGCAAAGTATTCAAGAAGGCAAAGATTCAAAAGGAGGAGGGAAATAGCCAATGCAATAAAATGGGGGGATAAGACTATTTTTCTCATGATATTAGTGAGAATGAGAGACGGGCAAGAGTGGGATTGGTCAGACTCAAGGGTGCTGGGTGAGGAATATGTTAGGAGGCTGGATAAGGATCCAGCGATATTGCTTAACAAATAACTTTTTGTTCTTGGTGTTTCACAGATGACGATAACGCAGCAACATGTACCTCAGTAAACACCCACAAATAGAAACAAGAAGCAAAGGACATCTTGAACAATTTTACAAAAGACTGGTGTTCGAGAGAAACTATGCCTCCAACTCAAAAGTAGACACAAGCGATTGAGAGGTACCCGGATGGGATACACACCCTAGAATACTGAGGGAACCTTGGGGGACGTTTCTAAGGCAGCTCCACTGACTAACCTTTTCAATAGCCTCGTTTGGATGTCGTGATTGGTGCCCAAAGGAGCTGGAGAGAGGCTCATGGTTGTGACTGTAACACGCAAGCGGAAGTAATGACTGGTTGAAAACTACTGGGCCGGTTAGTTCAATCTTCGGTGTGGTGAGATAAATTATTGGAAACGCGTAGCTGACAAGAGAACATAGTGGTGAGGTTTCTGGAGTCGCAGCGGATTACCAGGAGCCGAGGCAGCATGGATTCCCACCAGAAGGAAGGACTTGTCAGACAAATCTGATTGATTTCTTTGACTGGGTGACCAGGGAGTTGGACCGAGGGAGAGCCCTAGATGTGGTGTATTTGGATTTCAGTAAGGCCTTTGACACTGTTCCCTCACAGGCCCGACTTATAAACAAACGGAGCACCCTAGGGATGGACCCTAAAGTTACTGCTTGGTGTTAGGGAAAATTGGGTTGGGTGGGGGTATGCGACAAAGAGTACAAGTAAGTGGAAGCTCACTCTGAGGAGAAGGATGTGTACCAGGTGGTGTGCCCCAAGCGAGTCTTGTCCTTGGTCCGATTCATTTTTAACATCTTTATTATGATATAAGCGGGAAAGGGCTTCTCGGGTAAGGTTTTGCCTCTCTTGCGGATGGATACCAAAATCTGCAATAGAGTAGAGACACCCCATGAAGGGGTAGCCTAACTTGAGTATGGATCTAGCTAAGCTTGAAGAAAATGTTTTAGAATTTGGCAGCTGGGATTTAATGTTAAAAAATGTAAGGTCATGCATTTGGGCTGCCAGCAATCCAAGGAGTCAATATAGTACGTAGTGGGGTGAAGTACTTCTGTCCACTATAAGAAGAGATGGGGAACATAGGCAGGTGGTTTGTGGTCGATGATCTTAAAGTAGCTAAACAGGTAGAAAAAGGCGGTACGGCAAAAAGCTAGAAGTATGCTTGGAGTGGGGGCAGTACAGAGGAGGAATGGCTAAGCAGAAAAAAGGAGTGGTGTTATATGCCTCTGTCTACCCAGTCTTTGGTGCGACGTCATTTGGAGGTAGTTAGTGTTGCGCAATTGTGGGAGACGCGCGACCTTCCAAAAGGATGTGACAACAGGATTGCATGTCGGTGCAGAGGGTGGCTACTAAAAGATAGTGGTCTTCATTATAAATCCATGAGGGACAGACTGAAGGATCTTAATTATGTTACAACCCTTAGAGGTAAAGAGGCGCTGGATAGGAGGTTATATGATTGAGATGTTTAAATACCTCCGTGGCATAAATGTTCAGGAGAGAGCCTCTTTCAATTGAAAGCAAGTTCTGCTACGAGGGGAACCTTGGATGAGGGTGAAGGGAGCATATATTCCAGCAATCACTCCTGAAATCTTTCTTTACGGAAAGACTAGTGTTCCGTGGAATAGTCTCCCAGTGGAGTTGGTAGAGATGAAGGACAGTAACTGAATTCAAAAACGGCATGGGACAAAACACAGAGGATCTCTAAAGGTAAAAAAGGGGGACTGTTGTAGTTCTGGAATTTGACAGACTAGATAGGCCATGTGGTCTTTTTCTCGTCATCATTTTCTGTTTCTATGTTTCTATGATTTGTGCGCCAGTTCTCTTTAATAGTGTTGTTTGGTAAACTTTTGGTTTGTATAAAAACCCTGTACACATTATACTTAAACCATTTACACCAAAGGACCAGTTTTCCTTTTTCTACTTATTAATTTTGCCTTTGGGGATAGTGTAAGTCCACATTGGCTAAATTTAAATATAAGCTAGACTTTTTGTATCAAGGATGACACCTATGTGTACTTACAACAGCTCCTATAGACTGTTACCTCATAGTGTTTTAACATGGTTGTATGTAGATTATAGATCTGTAATAAAGTTGATTTAACAGTTGTTTATGGGTTGATAGACTCATAACTTTAGTTAAACTTTATACAGGCCTATTGGTCTAATACTACGCATTTTTTTTTTGTTTATTATTCTTTAAGTCCATGACACTGATATCTTGCACTTCGGTGGAGCAAGACTACGCTTTTTGCTAGGGGTGGGTGGGAGTTCGGGGTGGGTAGGGAGGGAACTAACACACACGTGATTGGTGTTAATAGTTCCCAAAGGCTGAGGAGGTTACTGGAGTTCAACCACCTACCTGTGTTCAAGGAAAGTCCACTAAAGCACCAAAATAGAATCCAATCGAACAACTCAATTATTTGCAAAATTATTTTCCTAGCTTTCCTGCACAGCAAAAATCATCTATGACACTGTCATAACTGAGGAGTTGTCAGCTGATTTCCTGTTGCAATAGACAGAATTGTCCAATATACCTCAGAAAATCAATACATCTTCTGGGAAAAAAAAGAGATTCAAGTAATGACTCCTACACCGAATACTACAAAACGATAATACCCGGCAAGGCTAGGTCATATATGCAAAAACATAGACAGACGCATCATCAAATACCAGGAACCAGAGGGATCCACAATTTAGAAATATGAAGACAGATCGAGTGAACTTTGGGACCCCCCATAAAGCCAAAACTTTGGAAAGCACCACAAGACCCCACTGGAGAAATTAAACTATAAAGTCCAATTTTCCTCTTGTATTGAACACAAAGACATCCCTGATATATACCATTTCTCAGAGGCTGACATAGTTCCAGTTAGTAAAGTCAAAATAAATAATTTCGTCTGTACCTTTTGTGTGTGGGCAATTTGTTTTTTCTGTCACAATTACCTTACCTCCACTCTCTCTCTTTTTGCGTTCCTGACTTCAGTATATTCTGCTAACCTCTCCTTTGGTCCTGCTGTCCATTTATCCTTGTCTTCTCTCGTTCTCTTATTTTTTTCCAATCTCTCTCTGAGACCCACCTTGTTTTCTTCTTCCCTTCTTACATACAAAATAGTGGGTTTGTTCTTCCATATTACCGCAAAGATATAAGGTCCTCCCTCCCCCAGCCACTCTGGATGTCGCTGGAATCGGCCACTCTGCCCCCTTTCAGTTCCCCAACATCAACCGACGCCCTTCCACCAAGGCAGTCCGCTCCCTTCCAGTCCCTGTCCCTCCCAGTCTTTCTGCTCCCTTCCAGGCCCTATTCCTCCTAGCATGAATTTGCTTCCAGCCCTTCCCTCGCTTTTCTCCCCGCCTCCCCATGAGCAGAAGTCCTCCCAGCCCTTCTATCCCCCCCCCCCCCAGCAGTCCTCCCCATGGCCGTCTTCTCTACCCATCCTCCAGAGCAGCAGGCCTCCCATGCCCTTCCACTCCTGCACCAAGAATAAGCATTGCCGTCGGTTCCATGCCTTCTCTTCATCCCCTCCCCAGGCCCCAGAGCAGCAATCCTCACCCCCTCCACCCCCGGCACTCAACGCACCGCTTTTCTAATAGAGCATGACTGGGTCTTGACTTTCTCCGTCGTATTGGCACCCACTGCTCTACACAGTCCGTGGGACCGTTTCTCCCTGTCAGTTCCGCAGCATACCAAACTGCAGCCACCCGCCGGCACAAATCGCAAAGCCCGCACTGTTCAAGAAGTGAATTCGGCAACGTCGTGTCTCTTGCACAAGAGACAGGAAGTTTCCCCGATTTCACTTTAAACAGTGTCAGGCTTTGCAATCTTGCTGGCTGGTGTCTGCGAGCTTGGTACAAGCCGCAGAACTGACAGAGAAAACATTCCGCGGCCTGTAGTCTTATAAAAATCTTGCAGACTCCAATCCGGTTCCACTAGGACACAGGAGGATCCATGATCCGGATGCCAACTGTAAGCAGGTCCACAGAGCCTAACAGGTGTTTAATAACTGAAACCCCGGGCCAGCCTCACCTATTCCCTCCGGTCCTCTTTAGGACTGAGCCCCCCAGATTTTCGCGCCTGTGCGCGCTGCACTGCTCGCACCGGGCGTAGATTATGGTCCTAGAGACCAGCAAGGAGGAGGTTGCAATAGTTTGCAAAATAAATAAATAAGTCTAGTAGGCACTAAAGGAGTGGATAAATGGTCTTAGTAGTGTTGTGAAAGAAAGGAAGGGACAAATTTTGCCAATGTCATGAGAGAAGAGAAAGAAGCCCAGGATTTAGCTGTCTTTTAGATGTGTTGCAGAGAATGAAGTGTAAAGGTCTGAATTCCAACCTGTGTTTCATGTATAATCTGGTGGTTTTATTTTCTGCGAAATTGACACACAAAAGAAATTGGCAAAAGGAAAAAAAGAAGCGAGAGAGGAAAAGATAATCCAAAGACATTGCAGGAAAGAGGCTGGAGGAAGTGCCTCAGATGCTGGCAATGGAAATAAAAATTGTTTCCATGTACAAACAAGCCCTTGCTTTGTTGACTGGTTGTTTCAATTGTAAGCCGCATTTGAACTCTGGACAAGATTCGGGATATAAATGATTGTTAAGATAAATAAATAAATAAATAAATAAAACAGCAGAACTTTTTTTCTGGGAACCTGCGCACGTGCCAGCCTCATTTTCCTCCCTTCTGCTTGCCACAGTGGGAGCCCTGTGAGTCTCTAAGGCTGGGATCGTTGGGGGAGGGGGTGGCGCAATGAATGCCACTGCTGCTCGTCCCTGCTGCCCTCCTCCTCCTGCCCAGTTCCTTCCTACCTGGCTGAGCAGAAAATGCCGCGGCCTTCTCCTGCTCTTGCTCCGGAACACGCCTTGTTCCCTCTTTGCAAAGTTGGTGGTGTGAATTTTTCTGGTGCTATACAAAGTATCTTTTCCCAGTGGCTTCACTGAGAGGAAGTGTGATCAGATCAGAGACAAAGGGAGGGAGGCTAGAGACTGAGTGCCCTCTCCCAACCCTGCGAAGCCTGAGAAACTAGTTTCTCTATGGGAGTGTAAAAGTGCATTCTGGAAGATGTAGTCCTTCCTCCAAGGGATTACTGTATAGGAGCATCACAGTGCACTCTGGGACCTGTAGTCCTACCTAGAGGCTAGAGACTGAGTGCCCTCCCCCAACCCTGCGAAGCCTGAGAAAGGGGCTGTACTAATGCTGGGTCATCTCACCGATCCACTTCCTGAGATATTCAGGCAGATAAAAGCAGGAAAGAAGAGAGGAGTTACTAAGAACCGAATGCCCTTGAGGATTCACTTGTAACTGATCTATAAAAACAAAGATATTATATGCACAAAAACAAGTTCCAGCCACACAGCCCTGGAAATAAACTAGTTTCTCTATGGAGTGCAAAGTGCATTCTGGAAGATGTAGTCCTTCCTCCAAGGCATTACTAGTGTATAGGAGCATCACAGTGCACTCTGGGACCTGTAGTCCTTCCTAGAAGGGATTACTGTGTAGAAGTGTCACAGTGTACTCCGGAAGCTGTAGTCCTTCCTAGAAGGGATTACTGTGTTGAAGTGTCACAGGGTACTCTGGGACCTGTGTCCTTCCTAGGCCGCATTAGTGTTTTGGGAGTGGCCTCAGTGCACTCTGGAGCTGTAGTCGTTCCTAGGGAGTATTACTCTGTGTGAGTGTCACATTTCACTCTGGGAGCTGTAGACCTTCCTAGGGCGTATTAATCTGTGGGTGTTTCACAGTGCACTCTAGGAGCTGTAGTCTGTCCTAGAAGGGATTTACTGTGTGGAAGTGTCACAGGGTACTCTGGGAGCTGTATTCCTTCCTAAAAGAGTAACTGTGTGAGAGTGTCACAGTGCATCTCAGAGCTGTAGTCCTTCCTAGGGGGTATTACTGTGTGGGAGAGTCACACTGCACTCTGGGAGTTGTAGTCCTTCCTAGGGATATATTACTTTGTGGGAGTGTCACAGTGCACTCTTGGAGCTGTTAGTTCTTCCTAGAAGGGATAACTATGTGGGAGTCTCACAGTCACTCTGGGAGCTGTATTCCTTCCTAAAAGGGATTACTGTGTGAGTGTCAAAGTGCATCTCGGAGCTTTAGTGTGCAGAAATTACCACGCCTCCATCTTAAAACAACGCAATAAACAGACCCTAGAGAACTTTTTTTCAAATAGTCCCAAAAACTGACAATAATAATCACAACTCCCAGCAATGAAATCACAGACATTACCCCACAGACACTGGCAATTTACTACATGAACAAGATAACGTATCACCCCCCTACAACCTAAACCAGTAGATACTTTCGCAGCTAAATAACACAGAAGAATGGTCTTAATTTCAACCCTTAACCTCGGTGGATCTAAAATCCATCATCACAAACATTTATACTACAACCTCACTACGGGTCCCTTGTCAAGTAACCTGGTTAAAGAACTCCTTACCTGTACTCTCTCCCTTCATCCTCCCAATAATACTCTCTCCCTAAAAAAAACCGGATACCTACCCTCCACACTAAAACCGCACAGATCCGCTCCAATCCTAAAAAACACCACCCTTGACAAATCATCACCTTATTCTTACATTCCCATATCGAGTTTTACTTTCATGGCCTAATTAATCGAAATAACTGTACAAATTGAAACACAAGAATTCATTGATAGCTTAGCACCACTTGACGACAAGCATTATGGATTTCGCCCCAGACACGGAGTAGAATCACTCCTAACAGTGCTAATTGATACACTTGTGAGGGGAATCGACAAACCCAAACAAGCATTCTTACTCATATTCATTGATGTTTCTGCAGCCTTCGATAGCGGTCACCATTCAACAATGATTAATAAACTTAAACAATAGGTATAAAAATCCACTGTTTCTAAAATGGTTTACTTCTTATCTAACAGACCGAGCTCAAACTGTACAAATCGGGAACCTCACATCAAAAACATACAAACAAGAAATAGGCCTCACCACAAGGCTCAGCAACTGTCAGCGTTTACTTTCTTCACATAGATTTAAAACACATCTGTAAAATATTTAAAAAATTCAATGTCCTCTATCACCTGTATGCGGACGACATAGTGATGTATGTCCCATTCAAAATCCCAACTATCCCTATAAAACTCATTAGCGACTGCCTCACTGAATCAACATCTGGCTAAATGAAAACAATCTGTACATTAATCACTCAAAAACAGAAGCGCTAATAGTAACTAAATGCACAACATTCATTCCTCCACTCATATTACATTACAAAATAATAATATCCTACTACAATCTGAAATACGCTACTTGGGTGTTATACTGGATAAACACCTCAGTATGGGTCACACATGTAAGGAATATAACAAAAAAAGTTTACTTTAAGCTAAAAATGCTCACGCAACTCCGCCCACTAATGCACTTACAGGATTTTTCAACGCGTCATACAAGCAATCATAACCCCACATTTTGACTTCGCAAATCAGACCCTACTTGGCGTAACTAAAGAAGCCTTAAAGAAACTCCAATTAGCACAAAACACAGCAGCAAGAACCATTTACGAAGGCCCCACCTTTCCAACACATAACCCCGATTTTTAGAATATCTACACTGGCTCCCGATTCAAAGCGGATAGAATACAAAACTATCCTAACCACCTACAAAGCCATAACAAAAACAGCACCCCTGTCCATAAATAACCTAATCAAAATAGAACCCACCCATAATCTCCAAAGGAGAGACCAGCTAAATAACTTAACCCCACCAAAAGAATTCATTAGAGCCAATAAATCCACTAACAAGAAAGCCTTCTCCCATGCAGCCCCCATCTTGTGGAACACAATCCCAATAGAATTAAGACAATTACCTGATAGAGTTCAGAAAAAAACTCAAAACATTTTTATTCACAAAGCATTTTGGATCTATGATCAGCCCATCTCTCACCCCCCAGCTAGATAAGGGATAATCCTATCCAAGGTAATACACTATTCAACAAAAGAATGAAGCGCTGTAACCCTTAGACAAAATGATTAAGAAAGATGAAAAACAAAAATATGTATATAGTTACTTCTGTTCAACTGTACATAGTTTCTTTAATTGTTAATTGTTAATTGTTACTTGTTAACTGTAATTACCTAACTACAAATTGTTATATGTAAAAACAGATCACCCTGTTTATTGTTGTTATATGGAAACCGCACCTGATCAATGGAAGGAGCGGTATATAAATAATCATTAAATTAAATTAAATTAAATTGAGTCCTTCCTAGGGGGTATTACTGTGTGTGAGTGTCACAGTGCACTCTGTTAGCTGTAGTCCTTCCTAGGGGGTATTACTGGGTAGGAATGTCACAGTGCATTCTCAGGTGCTGTAGTCCTTCCTTGGTGGGATTACTGTGTGGGAGCGTCACAGTGCACTCAGGAACTGTAGTCCTTTCTAGGGTGTATTACTGTGTTGGAGTGTCACAGTGTACCCTGTGAGCTTGTAGTCCTTCCTAGGACAGATTACTGTGTGGGATTGCCACAGTGCCCTCTGAGAGGTATAGTCCTACCTAAAGGGATTACTGTCTGGAAGTGTCACAGTGCACTCTGAGAGCTATACTCCTTCCTAGAAGGTATTAATGTGTGGACGTGCCAGAGGGCACTCTGGGAGCTGTAGTCCTTCCTAGGGGGTATTTCTGTGTGGGAGTGTCTCAGTGGACTCTGGGAGCTGTAGTCCTTCGTAGGCGGGATTACTGTGTGGGTTTGTCACAGTGCACTCTCAGGTGCTGTATAGCAGGTGTGTCAACTCCAGTCCCGGAGGGCCACAAACCAGTCAGGTTTTCAGAGTATCACTAATGAATATGCATGAGATATATTTGCAAAAAAATGGGGCAGTGCATGCAAATATATCTCATGAATATTCATTTGGGTCATCCTGAAAACCTGACTGGTTTGCGGCCCTCCAGGACTGGAGCTTGACACTCCTGCTGTATAGGGTTGCCATCTTTTTGAAAGAGAAAAACCTGCCACCTGTGGCTAGTCACACTCCACCCATGCCCCCACCCTTTCCCCTCCCCTAGTGCGCCCCCACCCCACCCTTGCTCCACCCTCTGTCCCTCAAAAAATTGCAGAGAGGGGCAATGTACAAACTGAACAAGAAAAACTTCTACACATTCTTAAACAGAAATTTTTTATACCGACAGAATACGCAGCATTGGTGGTACACACACACCTTCAACAATAAATGAGCACAAAACAAAAAGAGAAATATATAGGCAAAATTAAAACTGAAACCCCAAGAAGACAGACCCTGCATGCAGTGCAATATTATATTAATAAGAGATGCAGTTCCCCTTACTGTGTAAAAATATAAAGGTAGTACAAAGTCCAGTCATTAAATTAAAATAATTATTTTTTCTACCTCTGACCATTTTATTCTCTGATCAAACTGGGAAGAAGAGGGAGGAGTGGCCTAGTGGTTGGGGCAAGTTACCTCAGGTTGGAAAAGCAGGGGTTCAAATCCCACTAGAGGACAGCAACCTTGGGCCTGAAGGACTGGGGTTTCTAGTCCCACAGTTGTTCCTAGTGGCCTTGGGCAAGCCACTTAACCCTTCATTGCCCATGTTCCCTGTAAAATAGTTATCTGCAAGTTATAATGCCCTATTCAATGTAATTCCAGTTTGTTCAATGTAAACCACCTTGATATCATGAAAGGCAGTATGTAAGAAATGTTAAATAAATAAAATAAAATCATGCTAGTTCCAATCTGAGGCTTCAATTTTCTCTTATCTCTCTTTCTATGGTCTATAGTCATCTGCTATTTTCTTGTCTCTTCTTTCTTTTCTTTTCTTCACTTCCTTCCATCTGCCTATTTGCAGTCCCAGTAACCCTCCCCAGTATCAGCCCCTTTCCAGTCCTCCTCTCCCATTACAATCGAATGTCAATCCCCTTGTGTCCCAGGACTGCCAGTGGTGTCCATTCCCTTGTAGTCCCTTTCCTTCCTCACTGTCCAGCCCCTTCTAGTCCAAACACCATCCCAGGTATCAGCTCACTTCCCACTCCCAGTGCCTTCCCCGTGTCAGCTCCCTTCCAGTCACCCTACCCGCGTCCATCCCCATTCCAGTACCATTCCCATGTTCCGGCTCCCTTCCAGTCCGTGTCCCCCTCCCTTCAGCCTCCTCCCTATTACCCAGGCACTTACCAGTACCATCCCCAGGCATCAGCTCCCTTCCACACACCATACATGCTGTCCATCCCCCTTCCAGTACCATCCCCATGTTTCTGCTCCCTTCCAGTCCCAGTGGCCCCCCTCCCTTCCAGCCTCCTCCCCCTGACCCAGGCATTTACCAGTACCCTCCCCCGATGTCATTTCCCTTTCCGCCCCCTTCTTACCCACTCTGTCAGCTGCCTTCCAGTCACCCTACCCACTATCCATCCCCCTTCCAGTTTGCCATCCCCATTTCTGCTCCCTTCCAGTCCCTGTGCCCCCTCCCTTCCAGCCTCCTGCCCAGTACCATCCCCAGGTGTCCGCTGCCGGCCAATCACTTCCTCTCCCCCCCCCCTTTCAGTTCTCTTCCATCCCTCATCTTCCACCTGTCAGTCCCTTCTGCTACCTCTTTCCCCTTAAAGCCACTGCTCCGGCTTCTTACAGAGCAGCAGCTGCAATAAAGTTAAGTTAAAAACAAAATTAAGCCTGTGTGAAGCCTCCTCCCCCCTTGAGCAGCTTCAGCTTCCACCATCCCCGCAGTGCAACTTCACATCCCACCCCAGTGCAGCTTCCCTTCCCTCCCCATTTGAGCTTCACCCCCCTCTAGTACAGCTTCACCTTCCCCGCCTTTTCCCCCCTAGTGAAACTTCACCCCGCCCAGTGCTGCTTCACCCCCCCCCCCCTCCAGCGCAGCTTCACCCCCTTGCAGCCGCTCCTCCTGCTTCTTACAGAGCAGTGGCTGAATAAAGTTAAGTTAAAAAAAGAAAACCTGTGCGGAGCCCTCCAGCTCTGTGAAACTCCTGCTGCAGTGCCTTTGTTCAGCTTCTGGGCATCTCCTTGCACTCTTGGAATCACCTAGGGTAGGGGGAAATGAGAGAAGAAAGCATGATGAGCCTTTATTACTGAAGTGTGTGATTTGTGGAAAGTTCATCGGAGCGTGATACACTGAGAGAAAAATAACCTCATAACATAGTAAGCGAGAGCAGATAATGACCTGCACAGGCCTTCTCATCTGCTCAATGAGATTGCCGGGGTTCTTCACGCCGCTCTGTGCAGTACATGCCCCCATAACTCCACGTCATTAGGCACCAGTGATCCGGCTGTGGGTCCCTGCTCTATCAAGATTTTATTTATTCATTTATTGATTTGTTTAACTATTCTTTTATACTGTACATTTAATGATGGCTACAAGGTTGTTACAAGAAACAATGAGAACTTATGTACTGCAACAAAATGTGTAAACATTTTACATGAGATAAACTATAATACAGTGGAACAGCTTGTGAGTACAGCATACAGCAACAGAATGAATGTGTGGATATCTGAGCAAGGAATAGGCCTGGGGTGGGTGGGAGGGATGTTAAAATGGAAGGCTTCAGGGGGAGGGGGAGGGAGAGAGGAAGAAGTCATGTGGTGGGGCCAAAGTGCTCCATGCATGAACAGCATGGTCTTGAGGTTTCTCCAGGCACCAGCAGAAAGTCAGTCCTCACATAAGGGTGAAGTCAGTACCAGAGAGCCCACATGGAGTATTTCCCCAGCTTTCAAAGAAAGCCTTTAGGAATGCTAACACACATGTGTGGTCCCCTTCCCGCCCAAGGGTGCCATCTTGCTCATATTCCCTTTTTTCCATGGAGTCCAATGGACGTCTGTCCATCTTCCCAGGAAAAACTTCTGTAAAATTACCTCTAACTGTTGATTTTTCCTGGGGTGCATATGTTAGAGGGAATACCATGTATATCATGTATATCACAAGTGACTATAAGTATGGGATAAAATCAGCTTGCCGTAAGTGTACATGACAGGATGCAGAGGCAGGGTCAGTTGCAGAACTTGCAAAAAAGCTCTAGCTTAACTTTGCAAAGAATGTACAACACACTGTTTGGGGAAAGATGAGAAAGAACAAGTGTATTAAGACAGGCTAGTTCCTCTTTCCTGGGAGCTCTACAAAAGGCTAAAGGGTTAGAACTCTTTAACCTGGAAAAGAGACGGCTGAGGGGAGATATCATAGAAGTCTATAAATTAATGAACGGAGTGGAATGGGTAAACGTAGATCGATTGTTTACGTTATCAGATTATAGAAAGACTAGGGGACATGCAATGAAGCTACAGGGTAAACTATTTAAGACAAGTAGGAGAAAATATTTTTTCACTCAACGTGTAATCAAACTCTGGAATTTGTTACCAGAGGATGTAGTAAAGGCTGTTAGTGAAGCTGGGTTAAAAAAGGTTTGGACAAGTTCCTGGAGGAAAGGTCCATTAACCATTATTGAAAAGGGACCCAGGATATCAGTGCTTGACCCAATACAAGCATTGTGAACCTGTGTCTTCTGGGGAAACTGCTAGGTACGTATGACCTAGATTGTTCCACTGTTGGAAACAGGATACTGGGCTTGATGGACCTTGGTCTGACCCAGTATGGCATATCTTATGTAACTTTCCAGCTCTGCTAATGTAACTTTCCATGACGTATATTGTACATCTTTTTATGCTATAAACGAGGTGTGACAAAAGGAAATGAGACTGTCCCATAAATGTTTTATTACAAAATCTTCAGAAAAATTACGCATTGTCCTCTTCAAAGTAATCCCCTCAGAGTTAATGCACTTCTGCATTCGCTTCTGCCATGTACGGAAGTCCTCCTCCTTGAGGACTCTCAACTCCCTCATCACAGTGGCCTTCATCTCTTCTACAGAGGCAAAATGAGGTCCTTTGAGCACAGTCTTCAGCCCGGGGAAGAGCAGAAGTCTCAGGGTGTGAGATCTGGGGAATAAGGAGGGTGGTCGAGAGCTGTGATCTTTTTGATGCCCAAGAACTGCCTCAAACTGAGCGTGGTGTATGCTGATGCATTGTTGTGGTGGAGCGGCCATGACTTGTCTCTCCACAGAGCCCACCTGCTGCACCAAACCCGGTCAGGGAGGCGATTGAGGACCTGCTGGTAGAAGTGCTAGTTGACTGTTTGACCCTCAGGCACAAACTCATGATGGACCACTCCCTTCTGGTTGAAGAATGCAATCAGCATGACCTTGATCCTTGATTTGGACATATGTGCCTTCTTGGGTCTGGGTGACAGTCGAGTCTTCCATTGTAGGCTCTCTCTCTTGCTTTCAGGGTTGTACTGGGAGACCTAAGTTTTGTCTCTTGTGATGACTCGGCCAACGAACTCTGGATCTTCTCCAATCTTCTCTAGCAAGTCTCGACAAACATTGATCCAGTGCTCCTTCTGGTCTTCTGATAAAAGCTTGGGCACCATCTTGGCACACACATTCTGCATCCCCAGCTCCTGCACCAAGATGCACTGACTCCTGTTCAGGCTGAGCTCCTCAGCTATCATCTGCACCATCAATCTGCGATCACTCCGCACCAGCTGGTTCACTCTGTCAATCTTCTCAACCATCTTTGTTGTAGAAGGCTGTCCTGACTTGGGGTCATCTTCCACCTCCTTGCGGCCAGTCTTGAAGCATTTGTGCCACTCGAAGACTCACTGCCTTGACATTGCAATCTTTTCCATAAGCCTTTTGGAGAAGTTGGAGACATTCAGTTGGGCCCTTCTCCAACTTATCCAGAAATTTCAAGTTGATTCTTTGCTTCATATTTCTGCCACCTCCAGTTGTGTGACAAAGCGATGGAGCAGTGTGCTACAAAAAAAAACTGAAAAAAGAAAAACAGAGTGAGAGAGATGAAAAATATTATAGCAGAATAGTGGTGAGATGTTGCACAGCTCAGTGACATAAGCAGTTAGCCAATTGGCACTAACTCATGGGCATGGCTGCCACACTCTCATTTCTTTTTTGTCACACCTCATATAAATTATGTGATCTGCAGTGCAAGCATATATCTAGTGTAGAGGGAGCCTGGGAAAAGGATGCTGGTCCTCTTATTGACCAGTGATTTCCCAGAAGAGTGGAGTTCCCAAGGAGGGGTGTAGGGAGAGATAAGAGAAGAAAGGTAGTGAGGAGCTGCACTTATAGGTCAGCAGAAGAAGTTTGAACTGGATGCGGAAATGGATAGGAAGCCAATGAAGTGACTTGAGAAGAGGGGTAATATGAGCATGATGATGCTGGTGAAAGATTAGCCACGCAGCAGAGTGCTGATCAGATTAAAGGGGAGAGAGATGATTCAGAGGGAGACCAGCAAAGAGTAGGTTATTATAGTCCAGACTGTAGGTGATTAAGGAGTGTCGGCATCTACGACCCCTGCTGGAGCCAGATGACTTCAGGACAATTTATCAAGCACTCATAATCCCCCACTTTGACTACACCAACTCAATTCTACAGGGACTCCCGAAGAACATGCTGAATCCACTTCAGCTTGCAATGAATGCTGTCGCCAGAATACTACACGGAGCCTCCAGGAGGGATCACGTAACCCCAATCCTGAAACACCTCCACTGGCTGCCAGTCCTCTGCAGACTCTCATTCAAAACTCTATTGCTGACCTTCAAAGCCATCAACAATCTCTCCTCCATCTCCCTCCCGGACCTCATCCACCCCACCCCTTCCAACCAATCCAGAAGGTCATCCGCTGCCAATACGCTGTTAATCCCTAAGGCAATAACGAAATGCTTTCAAGCAACAAGGAACAGAGCCTTTGTGTTCTATGCACCCTGTGACACAGCAGCCAGTACAGAGCCCATGGAGTTAGGGGAAAGTAAGGAACTTACCTCAGAATTAGTTGAGCAACAGACAAACTCAGCACATGTAGAATTAGCTGAGCAGCAAAGAAACTTGCACAAGAAAAGCAAAAAGGCATTAGAGTATGATGTCCTTGCACTAGTCCTGACGTAGCTAGAAGCAGGAAGGCTAATCAGGAACACCTGTTCTCAGAAACCCACGCAGCATGCAAAGAGAACAAGGATAAAAGCTGCAGGGTAGAACCAGGGAAGGCCAGTAGGAGCAGCGACCTGGGAGGACTAAGCCAGCATCCAGTGAGCACACGTCATGCTGGAGGAAATCCACTGAGAGAAGGAAGCAGTAGGTGTGGCAGCAGAGCAGGAAACAGCCAGCCTCGTGCACAGGACCCTGCTAGGATTCCTGGTAGTTGGAGAGCCCAGGAGAGAGCTGCCAGAAGCACAGATATAAGAGACAGAACTACAGCTAAGAGGTGGGAACCTAGCTTTGCTAAAGAAAAGGCAAGAAGTTCTGTTTGGTTTGAAAGGCAAGGGCGTGGCATCAGAAGTAACTTTGATACTGAAAGTTATACAGTAATTCCACCAGCGTGGAGAAGAAGGGAAAGCCAGAAGGAAGCTTTAAATATACCAGGCATTCAGAGCCCTGGATTTAAAGAGCCCTTTCTTAAAAAGTTAGCCCATGACTCACAGGAGAGTTTTAAGGAAGACAGCAGCTGTGAAGAGTGTGACCATATGCAATCGAAAGTGACTCTGAGTTAATGCAGTGGGAGAACAACAGCTATAACTCTGACCCTGTGCCCATGGATTGTACAATTTGTTTATCTGATGATATTGTATCTTTATGTTGAGCGTGTGCAAAGCAGCCAGCTGATGGTGCCTAAAGGAAAGAAGATATTTTTCTGTGTAGCAGTTCTTTTGTTTCATATTATTTGTTGTATCCCAGGAATATCCCATCGGGGCAGGGAATAAAGCCCTAATATTACTTTTGCCTTACCACTTGACTACAAGAATCTTTTTGTATCAAAGGCAACTCAAATCTTAACACCCTAGGCAGCCGCTAATAGGGTCATATGAGGTATCTGTCCCTCACTCTCTCTCTCACAACCCACATGCTGGAACTCCCTCCCAACCACCATCCGATCCATTACGGATCTTACCCAGTTTAGGAAGGCTCTGAAACACCACCTCTTCCTTTTGCAATACTCCCATGCTAGCGATAAATCGCAACCAGCCATACTCAACCACCAGGACAACACCCCTAACACACCCACGTCACACTCCAGCAGCGCCACCCATTAACACAGCTATACAACCTGTGAATAGCAACATGTATATAGTATTTATTCTTGTAAATAGTTGCTAAGCAACTCCGGCCAACTCTGTATTCTTTGACCTGATTGCTCAGCCTGTATATTGTTGCCCTGTTTAGGCCCAAGTTACACTACCTGTTCATTGTTTCTCCCTCACTGCATGAATAACACGCTCACTTTACCCGATTGTTTGCTGTGATACCACCTTGATTAATAAGATAAGGCGGTTTAGAAATACTGTTAAATAAATAAAAATAATTGTAAGTGCAGTGCAGATTCCACCTGCACTGTACAAGTTATTGTTGCCTGTAAACCACACTGATTCTAAAGACTGCGGTATAGAAAAGACATTAAATAAACAAATAAAAGAAGTGTCTTAGTAGTGTGTTCAGAAAGGAATGGGAGAATTTTGTTGATGTTATAGAGAAAGAAATGGCAGATCTTAGTTATCAGGTGGGTGCATGTGGAGGATAGAGAGGAGACAAAGACGACCCCAATATTGTGAGCTGAGATACAAAATAAAAATAAAGATAAAGAAGGATGAGGATTGAGTAAAGGCTCTTGGATTTTGCCAGGAACAAGTAACTGCATCCCTCTGATTGTCTGCAGAGAAATGTAGCTGCTTACCTGGAACGGGAGTTCTCCGTAGACAGCAGGGATATGCAGCCACACTTACCTGCCCACCAGCTCCACTAAAACAGATGATGCCAACTGCAACAACTGATACCAGCAGTACTACTTGGCCACCTGAGCTTGGAAATAGACTGGTGTGCAAATGACTGGCGCTCCAGGCAAGAAGACCGACCCATGCAAAGTCTGGCACACTAGCAGTGTAGGAGACATAACCTGAAAATGTGGCTGCATACCCCTGCTATCTAGAGCACATGTTTCAAGTTCTAGAACTGATTATCTTATGGTGTCCAATTCCCTAGTCTCTAGGGTGGAGTCAGCAGTTACAGGCCCCTATGAGATCTCGAGCCATGTGATCAATGGATGGATGTTGAGAGGTGGATGAGTTGGGGGGGGGGGGGCAACAGGATATGGAGCATCCCTTTAGAGCTCTACAAAGAAGAGCTTTTTGGCTATTATTTGAAGGAGTGTTGGTAAGAAATAATCAAATACATCTCAAGACTTCAGAGCTCTTGCCTATGCACCAAGAAGGAGGGAAGATATAAGTGTGAGGGTGTGGCAGTTGGAGAAGCAATTACAGTATGTGTGGAGCAACTCTTTTTTTAGAAATTCAAGCATCCCTAAATACTCTTCTGCATCAAAGGGCTAAGAAGTTGCAGACATATAAGTTTCAACTGTACCAATATTTGGACAAAAAGGGTGAATTTCTGACGTGACGTCTGATGGGATGGCAGGATTCTCAGTGTTGAAGGATATGAGGGAGCTCCTATGTAGGATGATACAGGGGGTAGCAGAGGTGTTGGCTGATTATTACAAGATGATCTACATAACAAAGGAGTCTTCCCCTACAAGAATAGCTCGATACCTGGTCTGAATGGATCAGGCCCGGATATCAACCCAGAAAGCAGAGCACTTGGGGACACCAATGATGGCAGCAGAGGTTCAAAGGGTTATCAAGAGGGTCCGGGGTTGTAAGACACTGGCCCTGATGGTTGCAGTACAGAGGATGTTTTTATAAATAAATGCGGGGAAGGACATTCCTCCCTAAGTGGATTTCTTCAATGTGCTGCTTGAGCTTGGCTCCTTTATATGTAAATGATGTAAATTCAGCATATACCATGGTCCTACTCAGTGGTGGGATTCAAAGCTGGGTAGGAAATGGTTTGGCCTACAGCAGGAAGCAACTTGGTTGTACCGGTTTGTGTGAACTGGTCCCTAGAGTTACCCACGTTTGCCAAACCGGTACCTGCAGGCTCTGATCCTGCAGCAGTGGCACTTGTGGCCTCCAAAACTCCTGAAAGTATGTTGACTACATCGGGGGCATCTCCTGATGCCACAGTCCCCCCATTGAAAAATTTGTATGGCTATTGTTGGTACTGTTGAAATGATAATGTAGAAAATCTAACTGAAGGAGAAAGGGGATAGGAGAGGGGGTTATAAGAAGGGGGAAAGGTGAAAATGTAAACGTTAAAGATTTATTTATTTATTTAACAGTGTTTTTATACCGCCTTATCTTTAAATCATTGCGGTTTACATTGTAATTTCAATTTTACAGAGAACTTGCGATAATTTCAACTAACAATTTAAACATAACTGTACAGCTTCATAGCATGCAAAGGGAGTGGGGAACTTGGAGTGCTAAAACATGAATTATGTACAGGGTAATGTATAGGAAATTGATCATGAGGAGTGGGCATGAGATCTGAATAATGCTGTGGGGTTAGGTGAGTTCATTGACGTGCTCGATGAAGAGGAGGGTCTTTAGCTGATTCCAAAAGTCCTTTAAGTCTGTGGTTGTTCTTAGTTTGTCTGGGAGAGAGTTCCAGATAAGTGGGGTGGAAAGTGAGAGGGCCCTCTTTGCAGTGGAATTTTTGGCCTTTGCGAACAGGTTGGGTGTAGGTATGGTGTTAATGTTGCTGCTTCTCTTGGGTCTGCTTTTGGGGTTGGTACATATAAGTTCTTGCAGGATACTGGCTGTTATGTTGTTTTTGATTTATACTTGGCTTATGAAGAAACTGGCAACCAGTGGAGTTTAGGAGGGGAGTTATATGATCACGTTGAGATGATCCCATTAATTGTACTCTTTGAGTGCTCCCGACGATGTGTATGAGCAATCATATGATGGAAGTGTTATTGTAATATTCAATAAATGTGATTTGAATAAAAGTATATCTGCTGACTGTAGTTTATTTTTGTTATGTAAAGACTTAATAAAAAGTTAAAATATACCCCGCAGCTCCAGCTAGATACACAGCTGAAAGGCCGAGCTCAGCTCTTTAGGTTGAGTCAATAATGATATAACAAGTCAAACAGAAGAAATATCAACAAGCTCCCGGGCTCTTCAATGTTTGCTTGGCCTCTGTGACTGAAGTAATTCAGAGCCACGGCATTGCCTGACATGTTAACGTGGATGATACCCAACTGATGAGGGTCAAGTTTCAGTGACTGCCAGATTGAACTTTGGTTTGGAGGGAGTCACTACTTGGCTTCATTCTTTCATTGAGAGATTGTAATCTGCATGTGGATGTTGAAGATGATAGAAGGTAAACTTTCTAAAGATGATGGGGGAATTAGGACTGAAGATAATCAACTCTGGAAGTGCCCACTAATCAGGACATTTATTACAAATATAAGAAAGCTTTGTTCAGTAAAATGTTGCCTTCAAATGTTATTTGCTCCTCAAAAAACTTTCGGTAAACCCTAGCTGCTCTTCCAGTTATCATCCTCCTTCCTTGCTCATCCATATTACTTCAATGTGCAGTTCACTGCCACTTTCTAGATTTCTTTCTCTGAAGCCATTCTGGATCCACTGCAATCTGGCTTTCATTCTCTACTTGCTAAATAGACAGCCCTTTCCAAAGTCGCCGGTGATTTGTTCCTGGCCAAATCCAAGGACCTTTACTCAATCATCTGTTTTCTTGACCTATCTGTTGCAAAATTGACACTGTTGATCACAACTTTCTTTTCAATACCTTATTTTTGCTTTGACTTCAGGACCTAGCTATTTCTTCTTTTTCTTTTTATCTTTCCCATTGCACTTTTAAGGGGAGCTTTGAGAAGAATGCTTCAGAAAGAGCCACACCTCTGTACATACAAGTCCCTGTTTTCCAGTACTTAACGTGCATCCCTGGGCTCTTTCACCAGCATATACGATGGTTGCCATTCCATAAGCAGTACAGAAGTGTCTATCATGCTTACCCCTGGGTGGAGCTTGCAATGGGACAGGGTGTGGGCTATGCATAGGCATGGTCTTGAAGGGCACATGTACAATATGTATTTCTTTACTTAGCAAATTTTCTATATCGCTTTATCTGCCATCAAAATGATATACATGGAACATAATCTGGCAAATTTACATGTAACAATTAACTGAACAGTGTTAAAATATAAAATAATTAATGAGAAGGATTACTATGACATACATGCAACCCTATGCTTATCTAGGCACCGTCAGCAATACAAAAGTAATCAAATAGGCCTTGATATTTATCTACTGTTTACCTTTGAGGGAGAGAAAATTATAGGAAGACTGAGATGGTATTTCTCTGTTATCCCTAATTTTGAGATTTAGCTGGAACAAGCATTTTGAGCTGACAGCTTTTAAACTAGATAATAGGGGAGGGCCAACCGTTGCCCAAGAGCGAATGGTTCAGAACAATGTATCCTTGAAGGATACTACCAAATAATGAAGTTAGGGCATATCAGCACAGAGGTTTCAATAAAGACAAAAGTAGCCCAAATGCCCTTGAGTACGGAGCAGACAGAGCTTAAAAGATTCAAAATTACCCTTGCCTATCAATAGCCAGATTAATATGAATAAAATACAGCCTCTAAAATGCTTGTATGCAAATGCTAGACGCCTAAAAAATAAGATTTATTTATTTAGACAGTTTTGTATACCGCCTTATCCTTCAATCAAAGCGGTCACAACACAATTGGGGGATACATTTAACACGTGGGGATATGAGACACATACACTAATACTTACAGGGAACATGGGCAATGGAGGGTTAAGTGGCTTGCCCAAGACCACAAGGAGCATCTGTGGGACTAGAAACCCCAGTCCTTCCGGCCCAAGGTTGCTGTCCTTTAGTGGGATTTGAACCCCCGACCTTCCGGCCTGAAGTACCTTGCCCCAACCACTAGGCTACTCCTCCACTTCGTGGGATAGTTTGACTATATAGCACTAAATGAGAGGTTAGATATGATTGATATCTCAGAGACATGGTGGAAGGAGGACAACCAGTGGGACACTGTGATACCTGGATACATATTATATTGTAATGATAAAGCAGACCAAATTAGTGGAGGGGTTGCACTGTATGTTAGAGAAGGCATTGAGTCACAAAGGATACAATTTTTGCAGGAAACAAAATTCACTGTAGAATTTCTATGGATTGAAATTAGTAAAAGGAGAAGGAGAAGGGGAAGGCGATGGCAGTGGGGGTGTACTATCGACTGCTTGGCCAGAATGAACAAATGGATGATGAAATGCTCAAAGAAATCAGAGAAGCTAACAAAAGTTACAATACAGTAATAATAATGGGTGATTTCAATTACCCTGGTATCGACTGGGTCAATGTCATGGCAGGACATGCTAGGGAGATAAAGTTTCTAGATGAAATAAATGACTACGTCTTGGAACAGCTGGTTCATGAATTGACCAGAGGGAAATCCATTTTGGACCTAGTCCTTAGTGGAACACAAAATCTGCTGCAAGAGATAAAGGCGTTGGGGCCACTTGGCAATAGTGAACATAACATGATTGTGTTTGATTACATAAAGGGAGGAAGGACAGTAAGGAAATCCAAAGTACTACCTTTTAACTTTCAAAAGGGAGACTATGATAAAATGAGGAAAATAGTTAAGAAAAAACTAAAAGGAGCAGTTGCAAAGGTTAAAGATTTACATCAAGCTTGGGTGTTGTTTAAAAATACTATCTTGGAAGCCCAGACCAGCTGTATTCCATGCTTTAAAAAAAGTGGAAGGAAGTCCAAAAAACTGCCAGCATGGTTTAAAGGTGAGGTCAGAGAGGATGTTGTTGCCAAAAAAAGCAACTTTCAGGAAATGGAAAAAGGAGCCAAATGATGAAAAATGGAAGCAAGATAAGCACTGGCAAACTAGAGTCAAGGCATTGATGAGGCAGGCAAAGAGAGAATTTAAGAAGAAGCTTGCTGTGGAAGCAAAAACGCATAATAAAGACTTTTTCAAGTATATTCATACCAAAAGACTGGTGAGAGAGTCAGTTGGACTATTAGATGACAGAGGGGTAAAAGGGACACTAAGCGGGGACAAGGCCATATCGGAGACACTGAATGAATTTTTTGCTTTGGTTTTTACTGAGTAAGATGTAGGGATGTTACCCATGACTGAAGTGATATTTAAAGGTGATACTGCAGAAGAATTTAAAGAAATACCGATACACTGGGAAGATGAATTACAACTATTTGATAAACTGAAGAGTAGCAAATCATCTGGACAGGATGGCATACATCCAAGGGTGTTGAAAGAACTGAAATATGAGATGGCAGACTTGCTATTAGTAAGCTGTGAACTATCATTAAAATCATCAGTAATACCTGAAGATTGGAGGATGGACAATGTAACAGCAATTTTTAAAAAGGGTTTCAGGGGTGATCTGGGAAACTACAGACCAGTGAGCTTGATGCCAGTACCGGGAAAAATGGTAGAAACCATTATAAAGAACACAATTACTGAACATATAGATAGTCATGGCTTAATGAAAGATAGCCAACACAGCTTTAGTCAAGGAAGGTCTTGTCTTACTAATCTGTCATGTTTTTTTGAAGGTGTGAATAAACAGGTAGACAAAGGTGAGTCAGTTGATATAGTGTATCTGGATTTTCAGAAGGTCTTTGCCAAGATCCTTCATGAGAGATTCATGACAAAATTAAAAAGTCATGGGATAGGAGGCAGTGTACAATTGTGGATCAGGAACTGGTTAAAAGATAGAAAGCAGAGGGTAGGGCTAAATGGCCAATTTTCCCAATGGAGAAAGGTGAATAGTGGAGTACCCCAGAGATCTGTGTTGGGTCCGCTGCTTTTTAAAATATTCATAAATTACATGGAAATGAGAATAGAAGTGATGTAATCAAATTTGCAGATGATACAAAATTATTGAAAGTTGTTAATCTCATGAGGATTATGAAAAAGTGCAAGAGGACTTTGATAACTAGATAGACTGGATGTTCAAACGGCAGATGAAATTTAATGTGGAAAAGTACAAAGTTATGCACCTAGAAAAGAACAACCCAAACTATGGTTTCACGATGCAAGGTTCCACATTAGGAACTACCACCCAAGAAAAAGATTTAGGCGCATCGTGGATAACATGTTAAAACCCTCCGCCTGGTGTGCAGCAGCGGCCAAGAGAGCAAATAGAATGCTAGGTATCATAAGGAAAGGAATGGAAAATAAAACAAAGGATATTATAATGCCTCTGTATTGTTCCATGGTGCGAAGAGCCACCAAAATGGTAAAGGGGATGGAAGGACACCCCTATGAAGAGAGGCTAAAAAGTTAGGGCTTTTCAACCTGGGAAGAGATGGCTGAGGGGAGATATGATGGAGGTCTATAAATTAATAAATGGAGTGGAACGGGTAAATATAGATTGATTGTTTACAGCATCAAAATATAGAAAGACTAGAGGACACGCAATGAAACTACAGGGTAACCTATATAAGACTAATAAGAGAAAATATATTTTCACTCAACAAGTAATCAAACTCTAGAATTTGCTACCAGAGGATGTAAGAAAAGCTGTTAGTGTAACTGGGTTTAAAAAAGGTTTGGACAAGTTCCTGGAGGAAAGATCCATTAATCATTATTAAAGGTACCCAAGAAATCCACTGCTTGCCCCAATACAAGCATTGTGGAACCTGTGTCTTTTGGGGAAAGTGCTATGTGCTTGTGACCTACATTGGCCACTGTTGGAAACAGGATACCGGGGCTGATGGACCTTGTCTGACCCAGTATGGAGGAGTGGCTCAGTGTTTGGGACAGGTTAGTTCCAGCTTGAGTTCTCGAGTTCACTTCCTGCATGGGGACCAGTAACCTCAGGCCAGAGGGACTGTGGTCTGTAGTCCCATGGCCACTCCTTGTGGCCTTGGGCAAGCCACTTAACCCTCCATTGCTTCAGGTAAACTTAGATTGTGAGCCCTTCTGGGACAAGGTAGTAAAAGGTACCCGTTATATACATACATGTAAACTGCTCTGATGCACTAGTAAAGGGTGGTATATCAAGTGCCTAAACCATTAAGTATCTTATGTTCTTAGGCGGACAGGTTTAAACATACAGCCCTGTTGTGAAATCAGCGCTGCACGTGCATCTTTCTTGTGCTATCTCAGACAAACTGCCGCCACACCCCTATGCAACTTGGACATGAATGGGGTAGAGGCTTGTGAATTTGGGGCTTCCTAAAATGTCTGTAGCAGTGATTTGCTCATGTGAACGGGCATTTTCACATGTACACATCATTAACAGAGCTTCTGAAATGACCTCCTTTGCCAACTATTCCCAAAAATGCATAGAGTTAAAAATGCATGGACTGATGGCTGAAATGGGTTGGAAAAAGAAGCTTATCTTATAAGCATATCCTCATTTATTTCTTTATTTGACATATATTGCTAAGGGCGGATTCATCCTAGCGGTTTACAAATAAGGATAAAACCCCCTCAGAAACAAACCCATGTCTACAGCTTCTATGCTGTCCGTCTTGACTAGGTTGTAAGCTCTGATGAGCAGAGACCGTCTTTTACATATGTCTGTGCAGCGCTGCATACGTCTTGTAGCGCTATACAAATGTTCATTAGTAATAGTAGTAGTAAGAGGGAAGTGGAGTGGCATGAGAATACTAGAAAATCTTTGAGTGTATCAGTCTTGTATGCCCTAAATAACACAGGTCTGCGACTAAAAAGCTGTTTGATTATTTTCATCTAATTTCCATGTATTTTGGTGTGCTGAAAACAAATAAAATATTGAAAAAACTCCTAGATGTCATGATTTGCAACAACATGCAAAATTGTCTTCAAATTTATCAAATCTTTTTAATTTTTGGTATTTTTTTTATATTATGGGTTTTTAACCAAATTTAAAGTACAAATTACTATTAATTAATTCACATAAGTGCATTTAAGATATAAAATGCCAAAAAAACCTTAAAGGGGTTGTCCGAGTTATGTAAAAAAAAAATATAGCACTGTAAATCTGATGGTCAGCAAAATATACATAAGCTAAGCAAGTTTTAAGTCTGTGCTTCTAATGGTAAAAGGGGTTAATCTTTCCTGAAGAATCCAGTGGGAGGGAGACACAGGGCAGATAGCAGCAGTTCCGGTCAGTGCAGGGGGGCGTGGCCAGCACTGTGACGTCTTGTGTACAGACACAGAGCTGCTCTCTCCTGCATGCCACACTTGTGCACGAATCATCATCAGGTTCTTGGTTCTAGGCTGTTCACACTTTTTCATCACAATTTGTGTTAGCTCGTCATTCTTCAACCGTTATGTTATGGCTCTGCGAAAGTGTATTAATTCGCCAGACAGTTTCTGTTTCATCTATGGTGAATATACAGTGTTGAAGCAACAGCAGAATATTACAAACTTTGTGAAAAAAGTATACTTTGCATACTTTGGACTAAAAATTGGAGATCAAGATAAAGTTTGGGCACCTCATAAAGTGTGCAAACGGTGTGTTGAGGACCTCCGAAACTGGTTCAAGGGTAAGAAAAAATCTTTCCATTATGGGATTCCTATTGTATGGCGAGAGCAAAAGAACCATAGTGACAACTGTTACTTTTGTTCATGCGATGTGAAAGGGTTTAATTCCAAATGGAAGCATTCCATTTCATATCCCAATCTTCACTCAGCAATTCGTCCCATCCCCCATGGCACAGATATACCAGTACCCAAGCCCCCTGCTACCTTGGAAGAGATACCTAGCTCCGATGAAGGTGAAGTCATACCTGAACCAGATGACGAATCAAGTTCTGACTTTGAAGATGATACAAGACCAAAATTGTTTTCTCAGGAGGAGATGAATGATTTGGTAAGAGACTTGAATCTTCCCAAAGATGCCGCTGAGTTACTCGGATCAAGGCTGAAAAGCAGGAATTTATTGTTGCCAGGAGTGTCATCTTCATGGTTCAGACATCGTGAAAAGGAGTTCGTTCCTTACTTCACCCAGGAAGACAAGTTGGTTTATTGCATCGATGTCAAAGGTCTGATGGGTCAATTTAAAATCCAATATGATTCAGAGCAATGGCGTCTTTTTATAGATTCTTCAAAAAGAAGTCTCAAAGCAGTTTTACTCCACAACGGTTTTTACGCATCCATACCTGTAAGTCATTCCGTACACTTGAAGGAAACCTACGATAACTTGGAATTGGTTCTTCGTAAACTTAAATACGAAGACCATGGTTGGCAAGTGTGTGGGGACTTGAAGGTCTTGTGCATGCTGCTCGGGCAACAAGCTGGATATACCAAATACCCTTGCTTTCTGTGTCTATGGGACAGTCGAGACCGACAAAATCACTGGACCAAGAAGAGTTGGCAGCCGAGGGTGCTAACAGTCGGTGAAAAAAATGTCCTCCGAGAAACTTTGGTACCTTCCCATAAAGTTCTTCTACCACCTCTCCACATAAAATTGGGATTGATGAAGCAATTCGTAAAATCACTTCCAAGAGATGGAGAATGCTTCAAATACTTGGTCACCAAGTTTCCAGGCCTGTCGGAGGCAAAATTGAAGGAAGGTGTGTTCGTCAGACCAGACATTAGAAGGCTTATAGTTGATCAAGAGTTTGTCAATACCATGACTGATCCTCAAAAAGAAGGTTGGATTGCATTTAAAGAAGTCGTACAGAAATATTTAGGCAATAACAAAGATCTTCACTACAAAAAGATCGTCGGACGAATGCTGAAAGCATTTCAAGCTTTAGGTTGCCTGATGAGTTTGAAAGTGCATTTCCTCCAGTCCCACCTTGACTACTTTCCTGAAAATTTGGGAGCTGTGAGTGAGGAACAAGGTGAACGATTCCACCAAGACATTAAAGAGATGGAAAAGAGATACCAGGGAAAATGGAGCATTACAATGATGGTAGACTACTGTTGGATGCTTCAGAGAGACATTCCAGATGCTACTCACAAGCGTAAATGCACCAAGAGGAACCTCACAAGGAAGAAGAATCGAGTTTAGTGTGTGTAGGTGAGCTCATTTCAGTTCAAAAAAAGGATTTTCATGAAAATATTGTAATAAAACTTTAATTTTATAAGTCTATTTCCATTTATTTTGAGGTATTGCCTTATTTAACATAGTTACCTAAATTGTCAGGAAATATGATGTCCTATGACAAAATGGAGGTCATTTTCGGATTCAGCACACCAAAAAACATAATGATTAGGTGGAATAACCAAAACAGCTCTCGAAAAAAAGTTTTTTGCAGACCTGTGTAATTAAAGGGTGAGAACATTTAAAAAGAGGGAGTAATTCTGTTCTGAAATAGTAAACAAGCTATTGCAAGCACGAGGTCCCCGAGGAATTATAACTGATACATGTTGTTCTGCCCTGGGGATTGTTGGATGGCTCCCCTGATCATATGAGTAATCGTCTCTGTCTCTTCCACCAATGATGAGTTCAGGCTGGTGATTCCACCCTAGTTGAGGTGGGGAGACTGCTGCACTATATGAACAGCACAAGGTCTACCCCCTGAAGAGAGCCTGCTCACCCTTACAGACCAGAGAGAAAGAGGAACCTCACAGGCTGGACCATGCACAGAACCGGAGCCCTTCTGCTTATCTTTTTGGTGCTTTACACCTTGCCAGGTAAAGTCACCCCTGAGAGGGGATAAACCCTGACAGTCTCTACAACTTTAGGATGTTTGAGTATTTTAAGATCTTCCCATTGGAAAAGGCTTCTGAGAGGAAGGTGTCTCTTCACCTCCCACTCTTCCTCTTTCCGCACTGACAGGAATTTAGATTAGATGAGGGGGGTAGATGGAAATAGACTCATCTGTCACCTCCACGAAACTCCTGAAGACAGTGTAGATAACACTGATGTGTGTACATGTGAACAGCGGGGACTGCATCAGGTCAGATACTTGGACGCATAGAAAGACGGGGGAAGGAATGACCTTTAGAAGACCGCTAGGTTGGAAGGCAGTGAAGAAGTAGTCTACTGGTTAGAGCAGTGGTCTGGGAATCAGAAATACCAGGATACTGCTTATGACCTTGGGCAAGTCACTTAACCCTCAGCTACAGACTTAGATTATAAGTCTTTCAGGGACAGAGAAATACTGAATGTCCTTGAATGCAACTTACTTTGAACTATGACTACTACTACTGGAAAGATGTGATCTAAATAAATAGAGCAAGGCAATGGTCTTCCAAGAAGAGCTATTATATCTCCTGGGGGGCTGGTTCTAGCCAGTCATCAGAGTATCCAGATAAAGACCAGTATAGTCCATCTAGTCCACCCAGTAGGGTGGCCAGAAGATCACTCCCTACTACTACTACTAACCATTTGTATAGCACTACAAGGTGTACGCAGTACTGTACAGAAACATTTAAGAGACAGTCCCTGCTCAGCAGAGTTTATAGTATAGTTAAGACAGACAAAACAACTGGAAACTAGGATATGTCAAAGGGAATGATAAGGAAACACACTGGAGGTGAACAGAAGACAAAGGGATCAAGATCCTAAAGCAGTCTCAAATAAATGAGTTTTTCACTTGGATTTGTTAGCTCTCTGTTTGTTGAAGTATAAAAGATATTTAATCTTGTTTTGATTCCATCCCCTTGCTAAATAGAGATCCTCTATTTCTGTCGCATGGTTTTTTAAAATCAGTCACTGTTTTTATCCCTACCACCTCTGGTGGGAGGGAATTTCAGGCATCCACCACCCTTTCCATGATGTTGCTTTTAAGTTTACCACTTTACAGCTTCATTGTATGCCCTCTAGTTTTACAGCTTCCCCCTCTTTGAATAAAGTTTGTTGGCTCTTTAATACCCTTTAAGAATTTAAACGTCTGTATCATTTATTTATTAATTAATTTATTTACATTTCTTTTATACCGTGCTATTCGACATCAGTGCGGTTTACATAAAACAGAACATACACTTTGCATATAATAAACAGTGCTTCCAGGAAACAGGAAATATAACTTGGTTAACTTGGGGTAACTATATACATTGCGTTTATATAATACAGGTTTTAACTCATGGGTGTCTTAAAAATCAGGTTTATGCATAGTATCTGTCTTAGACTGTAGGTGACACTAATGTATCTTCGTCTGTATTATAGTACTTAAGGAAAAGGTAATGTTTCACTGCCTTCCTAAATTGGACCAAGTCAGCGATAGCACGTATGTTGGGTGGAAGAGAATTCCAGCATCTCGGTGCACATAGTTTGAAAGCTCTGTTAATTGTAGCATGGGTGCATAGGGTTATTTCTTTTGGGACTACTAATGTGTTGATAGCTGCCGATCTCCTGGACCTATTGGGTGGTATTGTATGGATAAGTTCTGCTAATGATGTAGAGGCTAACCCATTGATTGATTTGAAGGTAAGCAGCAGAATTTTGAAAGATAGTCTGGACTGTATGGGGAGCCAGTGAAGCTGTTTTAGGATAGGTGTGATATGATCTTTTTTAGACGCTCCGATTAGAACTCTCGCTGCTGAGTTCATCGCTAGTTGCAGCGGGTTTAACGTACATTGAGGGAGACCGTACAGGATTGAATTTGCGTAGTCAAAGTGAGGTGTGATTAGCACCTGATAGATAGTCTGGAAGTCACTTGGCTCAAGTAGGAAACGGAGGTGCCTGAGGGTACGGATCTTGTGATATATCGCTCTGACTACGTTGCTTATGTGGATTTTCATATCAAGGCGTTGGTCTAGGGTGACGCCAAGGTACCGGATCGATGATTTGGTCTGGAGTTCTGCTTTGTTGACTTTTATATGAGTTGGTGTGGCGAAATTTAAATTCCTCGTGATGAACAGTACTTCAGTTTTCTTGTGTTGAATTCTGAGGTTTTGGGATTGGAGCCAATTGGATACTGCATCAAAACATTGTGTAAGTGGTGAGAGGTCTGTGTTTTCTGTCGAGAAGGGCATGTAAAGTAGGACATCATCTGCGTATATCAGGCAATTTAGCCCAAATGAGCAAATGAGGTTACAGATAGGTTGCATGTAGATATTAAACATTAGGGCGGAGAGGGAGGATGCTTGCGGGACTCCTTGCTTCTGGTGGAAAGGTTTGGAAGTTGAGGCACCTGAACGAACATGTTGCCATCTGTTTGTGAGGTAAGATTCACACCAGGCTAATGCTGTCTCCGAAATACCCTTCTCTTTGAGGCGCACTAGCAGGAGCTTGTGACATACTGAGTCGAAAGCAGCTGCTATGTCCCGGAATATAAGGACAAATCCCTGCCGGATGTTATCTATTCCTGTGGTAATATTATTGATGAGTGTAGTGAGAAGGGTTTCCACACTATGTTGTTCTCTGAAACCGTGTTGGCAAGGGTCTAGTGGTGAAAAGTTGTCAACGTGGTCCTGGATTTGTCTTTGAACCCCTTTTTCTATTATTTTTGCTAGAAGTGGTATGCTCGATATTGGTCTGTATGAGTCCACTTTCATACTGTTGAGATTGCCGTTTTTCATAAGAGGTCTAAGGGAGGTCTGTTTGAGTGATTGAGGAAACACCCCTGTTGTGAAGGATCTTTCCATGAGCCTGGCTATAAAAGTGCTAAGAGTGGAGGAGTGGCCTAGTAGTTGGGGCAAGGTACTTCAGGCCAGAAGGTCAGGGGTTCAAATCCCACTAGAGGACAGCAACCTTGGGCCAGAAGGTCTGGGGTTTCTAGTCCCACAGGTGCTCCTTGTGGTCTTGGGCAAGCCACTTAACCCTCCATAGCCCATGTTCCCTGTAAAATAGTTATCTCCAAGTTATAATGCCCTGTTCAATGTAATTTCAGTTTGTTCAATGTAAACCACACTGATGCAGAATAGCATGGTATATAAGAGAATATAAATAAATAAGATCAGACCAAAGGTCCTTTATCCAGAAGGCAGGGCAGGGGTCTGTCTGGGCAGTGGTGGTGTTGATTGTAGCAATGGTACTTCCAATGTGTTTCTTAGATGGGGTGGTGAACCTGGTCAAAGGTGTTATATTGTTTTGTACAGATGCCAATGAAGGTACTGGAGATTTGTTGGACTGGCTTATCTTTGCTTGCAGATAGTCAGCAAAGTCTTGTGGGTGTATTTCGTTTGTTTGTTCAGGTACTGGTTCCTTCGTTAAATTCTTTACGAGGCTGAAGAGGTCATGGGGTTTGTTCAATGATCATTTCAGAGAATCAATGTGGAATTGCCTTAAATTTGCAGTTACTGCTTCACGATGAAGTGCAAGATGGAAATTATATGCCTCTTGATCTACTTCTGAGTGAGATTTACGCCAGTGTCTTTCCAACTTACGTAGGAGGGAGAGAGATGATCGTAGATCAGAGGTGTACCAAACTGATGAAGTTCACGTCCTTGGCGGCTTGTTTGAAGGCGGACATATGGCAATATTGTTGAAGCTTTTGTTCCATTCAGCAACCAAATCTTCCGGGTTGAGTATTTCTGCAGTGAGAAGAGGGCGTGTTTTACTAAGGATCACGTCTCTATCGAAGGCTTGAAACCTTCGTTCTGTTGTTTTGGAGGGGTTAGTCTGCTTTTTGATTTTATTCTGGTTGTTACTGAGTATAGGTAGTTGGAAGACCATCAGTTTATGGTCAGACCAGGGAACTGTGGTTATGGACAGTCCACTGGCCTCATTTGGTTTGGGAGATATCTGTGGAGCAAAAATCAGGTCTAGTAGACCTCCTTTAGCATGGGTAGGTTCATCTACTAGTTGGGTATAACCTAGTTCTTTGAGAGCCTCAAGGAAGGCTGAAGCATGAGACTCTTGTAGTGATGGTAGGTTGAAATCTCCCAAAACCCAGCTTGGTGTGCATGGGCTTTGGGTGTTAGATGCCAGGTCAATTATTGAGGAAAGGGCGTCCAGATCCCGTGATGGGGCTCTATAAATGAGATTAACTGAGCAGCGTTTATTAGCTATAGTAATTGACTCAAGATTCTTTGTACTGTCTGAATTTAACAGTTGGAAGTGTAGGTCCGATTTGGTGAGGGCGAGTACTCCTCCACCTCCTTTGTTGTTTCTATGACATGTATGAATTGTGAAATTGGATGGCAAGAGTTGGTTAAGTAGGACATTCTCATCGCTTGAGAGCCATGTCTCTGTAATCACGAGAATGTCCAGATCATGGTAAGATATCAGCTGTGTTATCACTGGCCATTTTTTGCGAATTGATCTGGCGTTTATGACCGCACATCTTAGGTTTTGGGTATGAGAGCTTTCCGCTTGTTTTGATTTCATGCTCTTTTGTAATTCGATATGTAGTAAGTGTGAGTGGCGGGTTTGTGGTGGTTCGTCAATTCTGTGAAAAGTATTATTTGACCACCTCCTCTTATGGTTCCAAAGGATTAGTATGTTAAACTGATTGGAGGATAGAGCTGAGGTGTTATTGAACAATTCTGATAGTAGATATATAGCGATTAAGATGTTGCTTAAGGGAGACATTCTCATTACTAACCCTGTAGGGTGAAATTATTGAATGTATGTAGGGTGGAGGCTAACAGGTGGCCAGGATGAAATGCAAAATATTTGAGATTATACTATGGGTGGTATAGGGGTATAACACACTAGTATATGCAGTTATAAAATTTGCAATAGAACAATAGATACAGTTTCCTACATTCAATAAGTACAATTGGCTAGTAATGATACAATGTTGCTGTAATGATAAGTATACTATATTACAGTAATGATACAATGAGACTCACGGGCAGCAGAATGGTTTATCTGCAGGTTACCTTACTATTCGCAAAACAACGTGTTTACTTCCTCTGCCTCTTGGGATTTTAGCATTGTCCGTGTCAATAGGGTGGATTCTTGGGTTGTGTTTGACCACGGCTCGCCGGGCTCTCGCTTAAAGGCCACGCCAAAGGGCCCTCTGGTGAGGCCCTCAGGCGCGGACCCATCAGGAGCAGGCCCGCCTGGCGGCGGCTTCTTTTTAAAGCGCTGCTGCTGCTCCTCCTTCTCCCACAGCCCCGATTGGGCTGGACTGCCTGAGCAGGAAGGCTGGCTGGCCCGCTCAGGTGCTCGACCCCTCTCGGGGGAGCCAAAGATGCCCTGCCCCTCCCACCGGTGCCGGAGTGCTGGCAAGAAATGAAGGGTCCACCTGTCATCGCCCACCAGCAATTACAATGTGGGGAACTGTGGCCTTCATATGTCAGTGGGAGTCCCAAAGTCCCATCAGCATTTTAAGGCCACAATAAGGGAGCATGAGGCCAAGTCATTCTCTGGTCTCATCTACTACAGGGTGGCCCAAAAGAAGTGAAAACATCTCGTAGCATATAAGTTATTTAAATATTCAAAAATACAGATGTAAACGATTGACAAATTATTGTTAGTTAAGAACAGGCAGGCTAGAACTGGCCCCTTATGCAAGACAGTACGGGGTATGTTTACTAAACTGCGGTACCATTACATACTGTGCGTTAGGTAATGTTACCACGCGGTATGTAACGTTAACGAGCAGTAACGTTACATCTCGCACGGAAGCGTTCCCGGCCATGGTAAATGTGGAAAAAGGGCAGAGAGAAGGGGTCAATGGGCGGGGAGTGGGCGGGGAGATGCTCTCTGTACACTAACGCGCTGATCTGAAGGGCTGAATTCTACCGCAAATGAAAATCTGTCGTTAGATGCACATTTGCAGAGAGAGAAACCATTTCAGTGTCAGCAATGAACAGCATAGTCAGGGAGCCCGAGAATGGTGATAGTAGTGCTCCATTTGCAGCAACAGTATAGTGGCCAAGTATGAAAGGCCACTATGGTGATGGTACAAATGGGGCATAGGGGGGCTGCAGGCGGGACATGTAGTGGGGTCAGCTGGGGCACAGGGTGGACTAGGCCGATGCCTAGATGGCACATAGGCACATAGAAACTGGAACACATCAAAACAGCAGCTGACCAAGGCCAAACACAATCTACAAATGCCTTGACCACCCTAGCCAAATGTTGCCAGGGCACAGACCGGACATCCCCCCAGCCATCCCTTCCCATGTGGAAGGGACATAATAATGGTAGGCAGTGATGGGGGGGGGGGGATGTGCGGATGTCCATGTATGCCTCCCCACCCCAGACCCCGCATCCTAGGCACCCGCCTACCTGCACACTGGATGGCCTGGGACTGCGCACTACCAGCACCGACAGCATATGGTCATGTCAGCATGGCAGGTTGGTGTGTGTCTGTGCTGGAGGGGGCAGTGGCACCTGCCTGCAGTGGACCTAGGCCATGCCCTGTACCAGTACGTGGTGTGCAGTGCAACAGACAAAGTCTGGCTGGGGAAAGTAATGGTAGCCCCAGGGACTACTGTCCTCCTGTGGCAACAGTGTGGTGCAATAGACACAACCACTGTATCCCAGCATAGAGGGTCACAGGTTCAATTCCCAGCTGTGGATTCTGCAGAGCACATCCCAATATTTTACCCAACTTTGCAGATACAACATCAAACTGTGCAATCCCCACAGCAGTGGCCAACAGGAGTACAAACACCCATGCACACAGGCTCCACGATCCACAGCTGCAGGGAGTGGCAAGCTGTTGGCTCCAGCACAGAGCTGCAGTTAACCCCAGAGCACTACTACTACCTCCTGCACAGTTTAACAATGTCGGCACTGTGATCAGGTCCAGTGTGGCGGGCAGGGTTGCCACCCCCCCTATCATTACACAATGCTGCAGTAGGAGTGTGTGAGTGTGTATGTCTATCCATTGTTTTGTGTCTGCCTACCCCACTCTGGGCCCACAATGTCCATCTGTTGCCAGCATCAGCCTGCAAATGTGCATAATAAGGAGCAGGGTATTGGGGGTATGGCCCGGACAGGGCAGATTGGCCAGGATGCATCTGCACAGGGAGTAGGGCAATGGCTGGGACACTGTAGTGCCCAAACTCCACCTGTATGGGCAGGGTGGCCAAAGCATGTCATGCTGTGAGGTCGCCCTCACTCTGACCGAGCAGTGACCATGGCATGGCTATGTCCCCACATAGTGCCCTATATTATCTGTCTCCAGCATTACCTGTGTGTTCCCTGTTCTGTGGCCCACTCACTACAAGACCAGCTTGGTGTCTGTGCTATTTCTGGGTGCACATGTTTCCCCTGTGAGCATACACTATGGACAGGCTAGTGGACTGTCTGCAGAGGGCCTGTGCATGGTGGGAACACATTGTAGGGTGCTGCAGTTGCAGGCTGACTGTGCTGGTGAATGGCAGACTGTGGTGTGGGGCAGTTGTGGGTTTCCTGCCCGCCCCGCCCCGCCCCGCCCCGCCCGGCATGGCATGTCTGCCCCAGTCACAGGTATGGGTCTTTTGCACCAGCCCTGGAGGGCTGTCTGTTGTCATCTGGACAGGGGTTGCTGGTCTTACAGCCCTTCCCCTCCACTCCCACACCTACAGTATGGGTGACTGTGGGCTCTTGGGGGTATATAGTGCATACCACTCTGGCCAGTGCTACATACCTCACCTACATGTCTGGACACCCCTCTGCCCTGCTAACAGGTGCCCATGGCAGCCAGCCCTTAACACAAGGTACACACAGATCTGGGTGGTGTTTGGTCCCAGGGGACCACATGTGACTGCAGGCCACAGATAGGTACAGAGATACAGTGCTAGGATCACCTGACACATACTGGTCATGATGGAGATATGCAGCAGTACCTATCTCAGCACCACATGTACTGTGGACCTAGTGCTGGGCGCCCATCCTTACCCTCAGGATGAGCACAGATCCGGCACACTGGCAGGGTCTGTAGCTACCCTGTGCCAGTATCATGCACTGTCAGGCCATCTTGCCAAGCTGCGGTACCAGTGAGGTGAGGACCCCATTTGGGGATCAGCTGTTGACCGCTGTTCTGCATGTGCAATGCATCATAAGAAAGACACTTACTCTACTCTGCCTTACCCTACAGACAAAGATTTACACAAACAAATGGCTATATCTCTATTGTAAATAATACCGGTAACTCAATTATGTTGTGATGACCTGTACATAGTTTGAATAGTGTTATTCTAGTTAATGTTCAAAACATGTTCAATGTAACTAAACGTGTACATAGTTAACACAAGTTCCATGTAAAATATACAGAAGTATATTGATTTTTGTTCGATGTGAACCGCCCCTGATCTCTGGAAGGGGCGGTATATAAGAAACTGTTAAATAAATAAATAAAATAAATAAATAAATCATGGGTGCTGGTGGGGTTACCCTATCCTAGCACACTGAGCAGACGGGTTGTCCGGTGACCTGCAGTCCTTCTGTATCCAGCCATACAGCAGGCCATAGAGATATAGCTTACTGGTTAATACACTGCCATTCACAACAATGGTACTGGGTTCAATTCCCCATTGTTTTCTCCTGTCCAACTCTCTAAAATCTCTCTACCCTCAGCTTAGCACCTACCCTACACGGTAGCCATCATAGAACCAGATATACAGGATAACCCAAGCAAAGTAGTTCATATGCGAACTTTACTATATACTCTAAGAAATATTGCTCATACATATATCCTTATAATACCAGATTAATGTATTATCCACACTTGTTCTATGATGTATGTAGCATAATTGTCTAACCTACTAGATCTAGTTTGCTCAAACAAGTGATAATTGCGTAACCTGCTACTAGTGTTACTGTTGTATGATCAGATGTTATCAGCTTAACCTCCTATTTACAATTACCTCTGAGATATGTTGTATAATCTACGAACCAGCCAGTCCCAGTTAGCTTTGACTCAATATACCTGTGTAATCTGCAGTTAGCCAATATCAACAGTTATCTGTTAAGCTGCAGTCTCTACTACCCGTGTAATCTGCAACTGAAGCAAAACTATCATAACCAGGCAGCTTAGCTGACCCACCACCGCCAACCAACATCCCAGCCCAAATCCACACCTCAACATAGATCACAAAATGGCCCTATCCTGCACCATCTCAATTGCCCTCTACCTCCTTGCTACAGGACTAGGCAATGTCACTGGCCTATATACTAACAACAATCACATACCAACTATCCACAGTTATAGAAAGAGGTGGCCAGATGCCCCATTCTATGAATCACTAGAAACCACTCAAACACACCACCACCACCTCCTGCATGTATCAATACAGCATAGTAAAAAGAAAAAACAGCGACTCCCACGTCTCTTGAAATGTGCCCTTGTAAATGCCCGATCGGTACGTAAAAAATGGCCAATCATCTCAGACACGATAACACTACACAACCTTGACCTGCTACTGATCACCGAGACATGGCTTTCCTGTGATGACAACGTGATACTCAACCAGCTCCTGCCCGCTAACTTCTCTGTCCATACATGTCACAGATCAGGCAAAAGGGGTGGCGGTGTCCTCGCCATCACCAGATCTGACCTTCATTTCAACATAAAAGATACAACCAGCTCGCCGCTCCTAGACTCAATCTCGATAGCGAATAAGTGTTCCTCCATCAATCTACTTTACAGAGCTCCATCATCCGATCCAGATGCACTAACAACGATAATCGACACAGCCGCAAACTCCCAAAGCCCACATACAACAAGCTGGGTACTAGGAGATTTCAACCTCCCCTCCCTGCAAGACACTCACTCAAAGGCGTTTCTCGAAGCCCTGAAGGATCTAGGATATAGCCAATTAATCAAGGATCCTACCCACACAAAAGGAGGCATGCTTGATCTAATATTCACCACAGACCCAACCAGCAGAGGAACAACCATCCCTGAACTATCTATTACCGCTGTCCCATGGTCTGATCACTCATTAATCCTATTCCAAATTCCTCAACCAAGCCAAGGCCAAAAGGCAGATAACTCAACAATTGGTCAATCCAACAATCCGCCAAGAAGATTCCAACCATTCAACAAAGAACTTATCCTGGAATCAACAATCCCACTAATAACCTCAACAGCACACAACCCAGACGAACTAGTCTCCAACTGGAATGAGATACTCAGCTCAATAGCTGTTCGCCCAGCAATAAACAGACCTCAAGGGAAACGACACACAGCAACATGGTACTCTACTGAGCTGAAAGCCTCACTCGCGACACTAAGAAAACTTGAGAGACGATGGCGCCGCTCACGCTCAGAAGTAGACCAAAGTGCATACAACCTACAGCTCACAGCGCACCGTACCGCAGTAACTGAAACCATGAAACGTTACCACGCTGACACCTTAAAGAGATCCCTCAACAAACCTCGTGACCTGTTTGCCCTTGTTAAGCGACTGACAACAGAACCTGCATCAGAACAAGCAAATGGAATCCATCCTCAAATATATGCAGACTATCTACAAACCAAACTATGTCAGATAAACAACAACTCTGCGTCCAATACTATCCTTCAGCCTTACAACCAAACATCACTCACTACCTTCATGACCCCATCCAAACAATGCATCGAAAACACCATAGCAGCTATCAACACGACTACAGCACAATCTGATCCATGCCCAGCATTCTGGATCAAAGAACTTCGAACAGACCTCAGTCCCATCATAGCCAGACTCATGCAACAATCGTTCACAACAGGTGATTTCCCACGCACCCTCAAACACACATCAATAAGACCTCTACTAAAAAACAACAAACTCGACCAACAGAAACCAGAATCCTACAGACCTATAGCAAGCATACCGATGCTAGCAAAAATAATGGAAAAGGAAGTTCAGAGACAAATACAAGACCACATTGACTCCAATGCACCACTGGATCCATGCCAACACGGATTCAGAGAAGCACACGGGGTTGAGACCCTTCTTACCACACTCTTCAGCAGCATAATATCAGGCATCAACAACACCCGCCAAGGCTTTGTCCTTGTCTTCCTTGACATCGCGGCGGCGTTTGATTCCGTGAACCATGAACGCCTCTTAGAACGCCTCAAAGAAAAAGGAATCTCCGGTAAAGCGCTCGAGTGGTGCAGGTCCTACCTCTCTGACAGATGGCAGCAGGTTCGATCCAAAGACACATCTTCAGAACCATTCCACCAAAACCAAGGTGTCCCACAAGGATCCTCCCTCTCTGCCTTGCTGTTCAATATATACATGCAACCTCTCTGCAACCTTATCCGGTCCTTCAACGTGAACTGCATGATATACGCAGATGACGTGCTATTATACATGCCTTTTGCAACAGAAAACCCAGACCTCTCACCAATAACATGCTGCATAAATGAAATATCCAACTGGCTGCAATCCCAAAACCTCCGGATTCAACACAAAAAGACGGAGGTCATGTTCATTACAAGAAATCGTAACTTCACTGCGCCTACAGTACTAAAGGTGAAGGAAGCTGACCTCCAGATCAAATCCGCGATCAGATACCTTGGCGTCACACTAGACCAGAACCTAAATATGCAGGCGCATATAAGTAACACTGTAAGGGCAGTATACCATAAAATCAGATCCCTCAGATACCTACGATCGCTGCTGCAGCCTGACGATTTCAGGACTATCTTTCAAGCACTAATAATTCCGCATTTCGATTATGCGAATGCAATACTGCAAGGACTCCCCCAAACCACTCTGAACCCACTGCAAATGGCAATGAACACCGCAGCAAGAGTACTACACGGAGCATCCAGGAAAGACCATGTCACACCCATTATGAAACAGCTCCACTGGCTCCCGATTCAAGGTAGGATTACATTCAAGACCTTGCTACTCACCTTCAAAGCCACCAACGGTCTCTCGTCAACATCACTATCAGAGATAGTCCAGAAGACACCCCACAATAGGGACAGAAGGTCAGTAGCACAAAACACCTTGATAGTCCCAAGATCAATGACTCAATGCACCAAGTCAACATCCAGCAGGGCATTCAAACTTTATGCACCAATGATCTGGAACAGCCTCCCTCACAACATCCGAACAATCCCAGACATATTCCAATTCAGGAAGGCTGTGAAACACTACCTCTTCCTCCTACATTACCCAGAAACCAATGAAAGCTCAGCACCAATTACCGAGACCTCACAAATCTCCTCTGTCTGAAACCATAAGAACACATGACCAGCCTGTAAATTGTATATATTGTTATTGTATATAGTTACCCTGTTAGCCAAGTTGATTCTCCTGTTCATATGTAAACACAAAGTACTATTGGAAATGTGTATGTTCGTTGTTTATTGTAAACCGCACTGATGCTGAATAGCGCGGTATAGAAGAGACTTTAAATAAATAAATAAATAAATGTTTTGCATGCCTGTTACAGTCATTTCTTTGCAGATCTGTGCTGCCAGCCCATACTACCCTCACCACAGCTTCCATCAAACCCTTATAGGGCACAGTACATGGCGCCTTATAGGGCGCCTTCTTTGGCACATTACATGGCACCTTATCAGGCGCATTACATGGCACCTTACCGGGCACCTTATGAAGCACAGTACATGGCGCCTTAGAGGGCACCTTACAAGGCACCTTATACGGTGCTTTACAGGGTGCTTTATTATGCGATGCCCTGTACGGTGCCGTATAAAGCGCCATGTAAGTTGCTTTCTATGATACCTTGTAGCGTGCCTTGTATCGCGCAGTCGCCATAACGATGCACTGCCCATTGCTTTATATGGGCATCCATATCATTGCCGCAGCACCTACCGTGAGTTACATTTCTGCAGTGTAGTAAATATACTCCTAAGGAAAATGCCGCTGTTTACTCCCACAGCTGGGGAGAGGTAAGCCAGGATGCTGGGCTTCAGGCCTCACTGGCTGCCTCTGAAGCCAGTCAGGTGCACATGGGACTCTTCATGGTATGGGGACATGTTTTGGGGTGGGAGAAAGAGCCACTGGCCCTGTAAGAGGACTGGGGGATAGAACAGGAAATGGGCTAATGTTGGGGGATGGTAAGACTGCTATTGAAAGGGTGATAATGCTGGGAGAGGCTGGGACTGGAGGGGAGCTGATATTGGGGGGCTGGGGGGTGCAGGACTGAAAAAGGGCTGATGTGCAGGCCTCCTAAGAAAGGCTGCTGTGTCTCCAGGCCATGGTTTCCATGCCCTTCCAATCGGAGAGGCAAAGTTCATTATTCCATCTACTTTGTGGTGCTAAACAAGGACAGATCCTTCAGGCCAGTCCTTGATTTGAGGGGTGTTAATGCCCCCATGAAGATGTTGCACCTCTGGATGGAGACACTGAGATCTGTCATCCATGCAGTCTGGGGCAAGGAGTTTCTCACATCACTAGATCTGGTAGAGGCTTAAATTTGCATTCCTATTTGGAAGGATCAACAACGCTTCCTATGGTTTGCCATACTAGGTGTACATTTCCAGTACTCAGCATTTCTTTTTGGGCAAGGACCTTCCTCAAGAACATGATGGCCATTGCTGTGGCTCTGTGACACAAGGTTATATGTGTGAACCTTTATCTTTACGATCGCCTTATTTGAGCCAAGTTACAGTCAGAGACCATCAGAGTGGTTCAGTTCCTTCTCAGTCATTAAGCATCTGAGAGGGTTTTTTTGATACCCATGCAGGCAGGGGCTTCTTGACCACCAAAAAATGATCTTGTTATTAGCTTAGCAGTCAGCCTTTCGGAAGCAGCAGGCCTCCAATATCAACACCTAGGGTCAATGGCAGCAATGATAGAGATAGTTCCTTGGGCTTGGGCTCATAACGGGCTGCTCTAACAGTCGTTATTGCCCCATTGGTCAAAATATATCGAAGTAGTTTACCCAACAAATGGGAGTATCACAAGGCTCAAGTCTCTCAGCCCTACTCTTCAATATCTTCATTCAATCGCTGTGTCAAATATTCAATTCACACAAGATCCTATATCAAGTCTATGCCAACGACATAATGTTTTTCACCTCCATCAACCCTCTGGCCCCAGACACCACCAGCCCTAGAAATGCTTTACTGAAGTAAGAAAATGGCTTAGCCTACACAAGTTGAACATCAACCAAGAGAAAGGAGAAGCTCCATTCATTACCACCAACCCGACCTTCTCTCCACTTCCAACACTGCAACTAGATGATGTTACCATCAAAGTTAAAACAGAAGTAAAATATTTAGGTGTAATAATAGATCAACAAGTGACCTTCCAACAATACATAAAGAGAACGACTTCCACAGTCTACCACAAATTAAGAACACATAGAAACTTCCATCCCATATTTATTCAAGTTTAATTCTGCACTGTTTGCCAAACTATAATTACACTCACCCTGGACTACTGTAACATTATTTACCAAGGTCTTCCTAAGAATACTCTTCACCCACTACAGTTAACCCAGAACACTGCAGCTCAAATAATCTCTAGAGCCCCACGTCGAACCCACATCACCCTCATACTAAAGCAATTACATTGGCTACCTATCACAGTGAGAATCAGATATAAAGTCCTCACTATAATATTCAAAATCTTATACAAAGAATCTGCCACCTGGCTTCAGACTCCAATTTCCACCCCTCATACCAACAGACTATGAAGAAACAGCACCTTCAATCACCTTATGATCCCACCACCGAAGATTAAGTGTAAGCAAACAACATGCAACAGAGAATTAACTCCCCACACTGTGGAACTCCCTACCCCCCCCCCGTTAAGAGGATGCTTGGACTTAACCAAATTCTGCAAGAAACTGAAAACACACCTCTTCCAAGAAGAATACAACATCACCTTAGCTCAAGACTCTCAATCGCCCTAGCCAGATAGAGTCAGATCAACCCTTTACACACTTTAGCAATCAGATCTACTACCGTACCATGTGGAACTTCAGATACCTTGACTGTAAATAGTCATAAGTATTACTGTTATATTGCTGCCTTTACTGTTTAATTTCACTGTACAACAGAGTGCCTCATGGCCCTGTTACCCTTGTGGGTTAATTGTAAACCACTTTGAATAGTAGAAAGGCAATATAAAAGTAAGTTTAAATAAATAAACTCTCTCTGCAGATCTGAAAAGGACTTCCATCTGGCTCCAGAGAGGAGTTGTCCTAGTGACCAAATTCCATTGGATTGCCAGCTCAGCGAGGATGTAGTTTTATATGAGATCCTGAATTTAGAATTATGCTATAACGGGAGTAAGCGCGATGGGGGGTTATCTGCCTGCATCACTTAGACAAAATAAGAAAGAACCTGATGAGTTGCGAGAATACTAGCAGAAGCTCGAGAGGTCTTGGAGCGGAAGAGTTATGTAGGATTTTGAAAATGGTTATTATTACTTTGTATTTGGGACAGCATATGAAGGGGAGTCAGTGTAACATTTTTAGTAGTGGTGTTATATGATCCATTCTGGAGTCACCTTCTAGGACCCTAGGTGCGGTGTGCTGGGCCATTTTTACTGACTGATTGATTGATTTAACAAGTTTTAAATACCGCCTGTCTTGCATTCAAAGTGGTTTACATAGAACATTGCAACTTTCAGAAATGGGTGTAATATAGATTTGGGTATACCGTGGTAAATGATATTGCAAAAGTCCAAGTGTGGAAATATCATTGCTTGAAATACTGCACCGAAGTTATGCGCTTCAATTAGTGGACATAAGTGTTGTAGGGTTTTATCTTCTGGTAGTTATTCTAGTGTTTTTATTGATGTGGGTCTACATGATGAGTCATTGGTCAATTGTAATTCCAAGATATTTGATCTCATTCTTAACTTCCAGGTCAGCATCGTGAACTTTAAGAAATAGGGGTGGAGAGAATGTTTCAACCCTTGTGATAAACAGTACTTCCTTCTTCTTGAGGTTTATTTTGAATTAGTTCTGTGATAGCCAGTTGGATATTGCATTGAAATAATTAATTATGGGAGTGTAGCAAGATTTTGTTGTGGAGAACATTATGGCTCAGAACTGCAGGACAGACTACCACACATACATCCCTCCAATGTTGAGTAACCCGTCCATCTCCATAAGGGCGACAATACCTTAAACCTACTGTCTAGTGCTGTCCTTCTTATTGTCTACTGCTACCCTTTTGCAGTTTACAGCCTGCTGTAAACCGCTCTATCATCTGTTTCTCCATATGCTATCAGAAGTTTATTGTAATTTCACACCTTATTGTATGTTAACTGTTTTGACAGGTAGACAAATGGTATAGCAAAACCAGTTAAATAAATAAATAAAATAAATATGAATGGTGTGTAAATCATAATATCATCCACGCAGATGTGGTATAGGATGTTGTTAGTTTGAATGGTTTGGCGGATTGGCTGTAAGTAAATGTTGAATAAGAGGGAGGATAGTGCTGAACCTTGTGGGACACCCTGTGATAGGTTAAACGGTGTTGATCTGGTGGATCCTACTTTGACATGTTGCTGACATCTAGTTAGACATGAGTGGAGCCATAGTAAAACAGCGCCCTATACTCCTATTGTAAACGTTTGAGCAAAAGTATGTGTGAAACTGAGTTGAAGGCAGCCTTGATGTTGAGGAATATTAATATGAATCTTTGTTGCTTTTGAATGCCTTTTGTAATTTTATTGAAGAGAGATGTGATTAGTGTTTCAATGCCATGAAACTGTCTGAACCCATGCTGTTGTGTATCTAGTGGATTGTATGTGTTGATGTAGCCTTGCAGTTGTAATACTACTACTTTTTCAAGGGGATGGGCATGGATAGCCCTTGAAAGAGCGAGATCTTGCCTTGGTGCCTGAATGGGGTGCAGTCATGTCTCTGACTGGATCAAGGGGTCAGAATTCTGGCTTGAAAAGGGGAGCATCAGTGATTTGGGCAGTATTTAAGGGAGATAGGTGGGAATGGCTAGGGTAGGATACTCCTCAGTTCTGAGGGAAGATTTTAATATGCTAAATAGCAATTCATTCTTTTTTTGCAGATCCTTCTCTATCAGCTGAAAAACGCGATGCCTCCCAGGTAACAATGGTATTAATATGAATTTTTAGGAGTTTACATCTTACGGACAACACTTTTAGGATAATATGGGAGGGGATATGTCTGGCATAGTAACATAGCATATAAGAACAGACAGAGACCAGTATGGTCCATACAGTCTACTTAGTAAGTGGGTTAGAGTGGTTGTAACTACTGCACTATGCAGGTCCCCCCTCCCAATTTATTTTTATTTATTTAACTAGGCTTATATACTGCTTTTCTACAAGTCAAAGTGGTGTACATTGAGGTACTGTATATATATATTTTTTTTTTCCCTTGTCCAAAAAGGGATCACCATCTGTTTTTGTACCTGAGGCAACAGAGGGTTAAGTGGCTTGCCCAAGACTACAAGGAGCACCAGTGGGATAAGAAACCCCAGTCCTTACAGCCCAAGGTTGCTGTCCTGTAGCAGGATTCAAGCCCCTGACCCTATGGTTTGATGTAACTTGCCCCATACACTAGGTCACTCTTTCACTAAGTATACTACTACTACTTAATCATTTGTTTAGCGCTAAAAAGTGTATGCAGACATGTAACAAAGGGTCTCTGCTCATCACAGCTTACGATCTAGTCAAGACACAACAGCTGATGACAAGGAAATATCTAGGGGAATAGTAAGGAAACACATAGAAGACTATGGGGCATGTTTACTAAACACCATTGCTGTGCGGGTTCCCGTTAGTGTGCTGGTGCCATATAAGGAGTGGGCGGGCCAGGCAGAAAAAAGGAAAAAAACGGACCGTACGTGTGTGCGTCGCGCTAATGTGCGGGTCCCACATTAGCGCATGGGAAGGCTAAGTGGGGCGCTGCTGCTTAACCAAGCAACAGAGCCGTAGTACAACGGTGAAGACATTGACCCATGGTGCAGGGGCCAGGGGTTCAAACCCCCATTGTGCCCAACAAAAAAGACCAGCTGAGGCATCAACTTTTATGGGCAAAAGTGGTGTAGGAGGCATATTGATTATGGGCGGCAGAAGGCGGCGCACTTATTTTTTTAAACGGCATGAGGCGGCGCACTGTTTATTGTGGGCGGCAGATGGCGGCGCGCTGTTAAGGTTGGGCGGCAGAGGGCGGCGCGCTGATAAAATTGGGCAACAGAAGGCGGCGAGCCGGTGGGCAGAAGGCGGCGCGCTGATGTGCAAATAACAGGAATGGAGCCATAGCACAATGGTTAAGAAACTGACCACATGTGCAGGCATTATGGGTTCAATTCCCCACAGTGCCCATTGAAGACAGCTGGCTGAGGCAGTATTTTAAGGGGCATGCCCATGTTGGGCGCTGTTAATGTTACACGCCAGAAGGCGGCGCGCTGTTCATTGTAATTTTGTGCGCAACAAGATGGCGCGCCGGTGGCTACAAGGCTGCGCGCTGCTGCCTAAACAGAGCCACAGCACAATGGTCAAGACACTGAGCAATGGTGCAGGGGCCATGGGTTCAATCCCTCACAATGCCCAGGGAAAAGGCTAGCTGAGGCAGTATGTTTTATGTTGGGGAGAGCTGTAGGAGGCTGTTTAATTTTATTTTGTGATAACTACTAGCAAACGCACACTCACAGCATATTAATATAGGGCCGCCCATAAGGCACATGTTACAGTGCACCGTCCGCCAAGGCACCCTAGAATGTCCCCTATAGGGCAGCATGTATGTTGCGACACAGGATAATGTATGGTGCACCCTATATGGATGGCAACCATACAGTGCCCTATAGGGTGCCCCATAAAGCACCCTCAGAGACACCTTATGGGTACAGTACACTGAGGGTGTCATTGCTGGCATCAACATATGTACAGTAAATTTAAAAAATGCTTTGAACACCTGTCTCACAGAACCCCACTGTGGGTTTGAACCCATGACCTCTGGCTGCACAGGCAGTGACATAACCATTGGGCTACAGCTCCATAGCTGTAAGGAAGCCCCTGGCTGGCTGCAGATAGCCTGCACGTCACCTCACAGACAGTCTGCCAGTGTAAACAGGATAGGGTTAGGCCACACATACCCATGATGCACTGCACATGCAAATTAGCTGTCCACAGATGGACACAAGATGGGGAATGCACACCCACAGCACCTCGGCCCTGTTGGGGGGCGTGACCGGGTGCACCCACACAGTAACTCGGCCTGGTAGGGGGCACTGACCGGGTGTTTTACTGGCACAAAGTAGCTACACACCATTACATCGTGCGGGTTCTGGGCTCACCCTGAGTGTGCAATGAGGCGCCCAGGACCAGGTCCACAACACCTTCCATGGCTGATGGAGGCCAAGAGGGAGTTCCAAAGCAGTGTTAGTGTGTAAGATAGCTAGTTTCTGCACAAACACCATGGATATCCCAGTCAGGCACAGCTGCCCGCGCACCCCCCCCCCCCCAGGGCAAACATCGTCCCCCATCAAGAGATCCACACTCTACCTACCTGCAAAGTAGCAGTAGAAGGCAACATTCAACCCCAGTCCTGCTGAGGGACACACACAGCCATCACACAATAGCAGACAAACATATGACCAGGTTATGGTAGGTTACACCCCACCACCAGGTATTCCCCTGCAGCAAGCCAACTGCAACCTGCAAGCCTTTCCAGCAAGACACATACCAGCTACAAACAGTCTGCTGGTTGGTCCATAGTGCATGTTCCTAGTGGAGACACATGCACCCAGAACTGGGCTGCCAGCATACACAGCAAGCAGATAACTCAGTGACTGGGCCCCAAATAGATACCCATACCCATCACATGAGAGAAAGATTGTATAGCACTATGGGGGGTACCTAGCCATGCTGTGGTCACTACACAGTCAGGGTGAGCGTGATCTCCCAGAGGGACATGCTTTTGCCACCCTGTCTGTGTAGGTGGTGGCAGGACACTACAGTGTCCCTGCCAGTGCCCTATGCCCGGTGCAGATGCATCCTGGCCAGGCCACCCTGTCCTGGCTATACCCATGGTACCTTGCACCTCATTATGCACATTGGCCAATACTGGCAAGCAGCCAACACCCACTGTATAGACAGACACCCACTTCCACACCTATGCCATCATGGTGCTACTATTGAGGAGGTAATCAGCCTTGCCCACCAAAACCGGTCCTGAGCACGGCAAGGCATGGATATGGTAGGCAGTACAGCTGGTGGCCACTTTCCCAGGGTGGTAAACACCGTCAGAGGCCAGGCCTGGAGCACGCACCGCAAACACCTAACAGATTGTTCGGATGGGGTCAACTAGCAGTATGTGCGGAACTAGCAAACGTCTCAGAGCTGTGCATCGTATACCTCAGGTGTAGGGTGACATTGGTAGGTTATGCAATTGCTAGTTTTGGGAGATGCATGCAGGGTCCAATGGTCTGCCTCTCCAGGAGACATTGGCCAATGAGGCCTGTGGGTGTGGGTGTGGGTGTGTCTGCCCTTGATGGCTGCTGCTTTACGGCACAGATTCCCAACTCCAGTCCAGGTTTGCATCACACTGTTCTGGTTTTCCTGCTGTCCCTCATGGATATGCATGAGCTACATCTACATACCATGGGTGTGGTGCATAGATATACAGCACAGGCATTTGTATGAGTGCCATCATGGAACCTGACTGGTGTGTGCCCCACCAGGACGGCATTTGTGTGATTCTGCTCTGGGTACTGGCCCTGTTCCTGGTGTCTGTGCTCAGTGGGGTAAAGATAGACGTATTGCCATTGCATATGTCCTCGCCAGGAAAGGTGTGCCCTTACTATCACTGTTTAATTGGGGGAAAAAAGATTGGACTTTGAACCTGTGACCTTCTGCTCTTGTATACAGTGTCTGTGTGCACTGCACCACCGTGTAGCCACAGATTGGGTGGCTTCCATGGAATGTCCATGACTGTGGATCCGGCAGGGCCTGTCTGTTGCAGTCTGTTGCAGTGGATGGAGGCCGCTGTCCTCTGTCGCTAGCAGCTACTGCCCCCTGCACCACATGTACTCGTCCGCCATCATGCTGGCATGAGCTTCTCCCATAAAAAGCAGATGACCTGATTGGAATGTGGCAGTACGGGACTGCATTTGGGGTACTTGGCTGTGGGTAATGCCCATTGTTGTGGTGTGTGTGCGTTGTTGGGTAAAATGTGGGTGTTTTCCCCATGCCTATGTCCCCTGCAATACAGGGGTGTCTGCGCTATCTGTGTTTAGTGGTGGGTAAAATATAGGGACTGGGCTGGCAAGTGCCCCAGCTGGGTTTTGAACCTCTGGTCCTAGAGGTACTGACTCTGTCTGCTGCACCACACTATGGCCACAGAGACAGTGCACCCCCTGGAGGTAGTAAGCCTGGCAGGATGGAGTCACAAACCCTGCTCTACGCAATTCTACTGTGGGCATATGCACCCTGTCTGGTGACAAACGTGCACATAAACCCCAGAAATGACCACGGGAAATGTGGGACAAAATATCACCACGCTGGGCAACAGTGATATTAATGGGCAACCATAGCAAACACTCCCAGGAAAGCTCCAAAACGTGGAAATGTTTTTTGGAAGAGTCTCTTCTCAGTAGACCCTTCCAAAATTCATTTCTTTTTTCTGGAGCTTTGCTGGGTGTGTTTTCTGTATTTGCCCATCACTATAACTGTTCCCCAGCTGAATTACTATTTTTAATAGTTCTGTTGTGGTCATTTTCTATTGTTTTTTTCACTTTTGTGCTGTGAACATATATCACACTGCTCACGTTTTGCTGGTTTCTCCGGTTTTCCTGTACATTGCTGACGGAAATGGTTTCTCTTCCCTTTAAATGCTTTCTACCGCGAGTGTTTCACTCGCGGTAGTTTTTACATGCAAATTCGGGCCCGATACTGTGCAGGGAGCCTCTCCCCTCCCACTCTCCACCCATTGACCCCGTCCCTCCGCCCCTCCGGAGCCTTCCTCCGCCCTCCTTTCGCCGTTCCACGCCTCTATCGGACATTTGCGGGCCCGCACTTGTACGGGGCCCGTTAGTGAGCCGCGTACCTGTGCGGGGGTGACACGCACGTGTGCGGGGCGTTTAAACGCGTTTCTGCGCGTTTCAGTGCCGCGTTGCCGTGCGCTATTTTGCGGCGCGCTATTTTGCGGATTTTAGTAAACATGCCCCTATGTTTACTAAATCACGATAATGTTACCGGCCATAAGTGCAGTGCTAACATGAGAAATGCCATATAAGGATGTGGGCGTACCGGCAGCAAGGTAGCAATGGCCATGTAATGCACGTTAAAGGGCACCTTGGCCAGTTAGCACATGTTAACGGGACATTGCACATTAAAGCTGACATACAAAGCTCATTACAAGGCTGACAAGGCACTCTATAAGGTGCCTTATAGAGCGCCTTAGGACAGGGTGCCTTATAGTGCGCACTAAAAGGCACCTTATGAGGCACCTTAGGTTAAGGCACCCTATAAGGCACCTTATTTATTTATTTTATTTATTTATTTAATAGTTTTTATATACCGTCTTTCTACAATTCAAGACGGTTTACAGAGAACATAACACAGCAGTATATTTCAACTGATTACACAGAAACAAACATAACGAGGGTATAAGTGGTTAATATAAGTAATGTTGTCCATGGGGAGTCTTCATGGACAAGAACTATTTACATGCTTATTTATAGGAGAGGTGGGGAGAGGTTAAAGGAGATGAATTGGGTAGAGTGTTAGAGGGAGGGTTGAGTGGGAGAGAAAGGGCGTAGAGGGAGGGCTATGGTGCCCTCCATCTACACCCTTTCTCTCCCGCTCAACCCTCCCTTTCTCTCCCGCTCAACCTAAGGTGCCATATAAGGTGTCCTAAGGATGTTAAGGTGACTCAAGATATGGTGCCCAAGGGCAGTAAGGTGCCCTAAGTTGACAAGCATGAAGTGTAAGTCCAAAAAACAGATGTAACCCTAACACTGCACAGAGCACAAAGGAAAGGCGATGGACAAGTGATGGAAGTAAGTAGAGGTGGGAGCTGATGGACCTGCCAAAGCTGCATGCAGCCGATGTGGCAGCCGGTAAAATGGACAACATATTGGAGGCAGCAGATTATTGGCAATGTAAAGCACTGATGCACTGTACTGATGCACAGGGTGTTGGCAATGTAAAGTGCTACAATGACAGTGGGTGGTAGAGGATGGGAATACGTGTCCTCCAGTGGAGGTAGAGGTGGCAAGATACTTGCAATGATAGGAAGACAGAGGAGTAGTAGTGCCATGCAGAGCAGACACTTGAGAGGCAAGCATGAAGAGTAGCAATGCAGAAAAGGGTACCAGTGCAGGACATGGGGTAGCAGCCTGCACAGGAAGACGGGACGCTACACAGCTGATAGACACAGATAGATGGACAGAAGGATGGCTGGCAACTGTAATTAGGGTACTATGTGCTGGCAGCACAGATCTGCAGAGATATGACTGTCACAGGAATGAAAAGGACTTGCCTCGGACAGGCATAATAAAATGAGACCACTGAGGGTCTGAACCCATGACCTCTGCCTAGGACGTCATTGTATTAATCAGTGGGCTATACCTCTGTGGCTTCTGTCTCAGCAATGGCTGGCTACAGAAAGACTGCAGGTCACCGCACAAAATGTCTGCTGTATTTACCAGGATAGGGTAAACCCACCAGTACCCATGATGCAATGCACATGAAGAACAGCAGTCTACATCTGATCACCAGATGCGGTATGCACCTCTACAGCACCTCAGCTTGGTAGGGGGAACTGACCGTGTGTGTTACTGGCACAGAGTAGCTACAGACCATGCCATTGTGCGGGTTCTGTGCTCACCCTGAGGGTAAGGTGGGGTGCCCAGCACCAGGTCCGCAGTACCCGGGTTAGTTGAGATATACTTTGCTGCAGGTCCCCATCAGTGCCAGCATGTGACAGCTACTCCTTGCAGACACACCTAGGATAATCCTGTGTCTGTCTGTATTCTCCAGTCACATCTAGCCCTGGTAGACCATGATGCATCCAGAGTAGTGCATATCCAGTGTGGTTGCCATGGTCCCTTGTTATAAGAGCAGGCGGGAGGGGGCTGTCTGGACTCACATGTGGATTATGTAGCATCACCTACCAAACCACCCTCTCTGGGTTAAGGTGGTGGACAGGATTTGTCCCCAACAGACCCACACTCTACATCTTTGCAAAGGAGGCAGTAGAGGGACATGATGAAGAGCTGTGGGACCAGCAACCCGAGTCCAGCTGGCAAAAGGGCACCGTCCAGGGCAGTTGATGCAACTCTGTACTTGTCACAAGGGTACTAGTCTGGAAAAGCTCAGCTGCCCCCCCACCATGATCTGACATTCACCAGCAGAGGTCACAGTCATTCTCCTAGGACAAGCAGGATGAGTCAGCCACACTTGGTGATGTTATCCGACTGCGCCGAGACGGAAGTACTCTCCATAGCTCAGAAGGGTTTTTTGCCCTTCTGAGCATGGGCCAACTGGCCCCACCCCCTGCCCACCCCTAGCTAGGCAGTTTTCAGTTCTTCCGCCTTGCCAGCAAGACAGACTTTTCTACTCTCCACCGAATCTAAACAATTGAGAAATTCTCATCTTACTTCGTATGTATATAGTCAGTTTTATACTTGCCATTAATGTTTCCAAAGCTTCTTTTTCAGAGCTGTTCCAGCGGAGCTTGGATTCCTGTGAGCCATGTACTCCCAATCTCAGCAGCTGTTCCACAGGCCATGTGCTCTCAGTCTCAGCACAGTCAGCCCAGCAACAGAGGTCTCCCCGCCGCTGCAGCGCCGATCATCATACCATCGGAAAGAAATAGGGCTGGGAAAGAAGCTGGAAGCTCCCAGGCAGCAGTAGCCCATGGCAGCCCAGGACGTGCCAAATAGGCGTCCCCAGCTAGCATCCTACCTCGCTCTTTTCCAATGGCAGAAGGATCACCAGAGAAAAGGAGAAGGAAACTCGCAGAAGGTAGCCCTCACGGCAGCCCAGGATGTGCCTGAGAAGGCCTCCGTCCCGGCCAGCCTCTTGGACCTCTCCGGTACTGCTGCTGCAGTGCCCGAAGGTTTGCTGCTCTCCACCGTGGTGGCTCTGAGTGTGCCCTCGGGGCCTCCACTCACAGACACTGCTGGTCCTCCAGGGGATTGGATCGACGACTTTGCTGCGGCCTCTGCTGACTACCCCGGCAGCTCTGAGTGCACCCTCAGGGGCCTCCGCTCAAAGCCCCACGGCCCTGGACAATCTGGGTGATCTGCTTTGCCTGCTCACAGCCCCAGCAGCTCCGACCGGCCTCGAGGCTTGCATGGCGGTGGCTATCTTGCTGATGTTGTCATAGCTCCCGGCTCCTCCCCTTCGGCGCTATTGGTCGGCACCGATCCAAGCGTCATCAGGAAAGAAGGAGCCGCTCATTCAGGAGACACTCCCACCGCCGACGGCCCCGTTCGGCGCCGAAGCATCGCCGAGGATCGTGCCGATGTCTGGACACTGGCACAGTAGACACAGCGGCAGCAGTAGTATTAAGGGCAGCACCAAGACAGCAGCTGCAGTTGGCCCATCCACCACCATGGACGCAAGCAGCAGGAGCTCTGCCCTCCGTGCTGCAGCTGCACTTGCCATCGCCGACTTCCCTGCACTAATAGCACCTTGTCCTTCCATGGAGGAGATCTTCAGTGCTCAGCAGTGTGTCATTCCTCGCATCAATGCAGGCTTCTCTCTCTGGCAATCGGAGGTGAGACGCAGGTCCACGACAATTGTTGCGGCCGCATCGAGTCAGCTGCGACCTCCAAACCCATTACACCTACAGCCACGACGATGACCATGGTTTCCCTCAAACTGGTTAGGTCACACTTGCGCTTCAAGCAAGGGCTGGCACAGTCCACAGAACTCAGCGGCACCAGAGAGGTCCGCTCACTAACGTGGAATCTCAGCATGCACACCGTGCTACCGCTGCCTGCCTGCCTCTCAATTCTCAGCACCGACAGAGGGAAGCTCTTCCAGTGCGCAATAGGCTGTCATTTTGGCCCCTCATGGAGCACACAGCAATGCCAGCACTGAGCCAATGCATGAAATAGAGCCCCATTGGCCAGCATTCAGTAGCCCCTTCCTTCAGCCGGACTGCAGGTGCTTAATGCGGTACTTATGGTAACTACCTTCTACTCCTCATATTTACAGGCTTGGTGCTACTGGAAGGGCCCTCTCTCAAAAGAGCTGGGGCACACACTTGCACGATGCCAACAGCAGGCTCGCTCAGTGGGTGTACTGATTACACTACTGGGCAGCCAATGAGCGGGCACCTTAAAACGCTGGCCTTCTTCATTTCGTGCGCCTTAATCCCTCAGCGCACCTCAAACTCTGGCTAATCCCTCGGCATGCCTTAAACGCTGGCACCTAAGGTTGAAGTACCTTAACGCATTCACCTTAAGTGCATATCAATGCTTGTCCCTACATCAGGTTCCTCCAGCAACAGCAGCATCAGGTTCCTCCAGCAACAGACCACTACTCATGAAGTCTGGAGCTGGATTCCCACTGTCCCCCTGGTGGTCCTGAGAAAGTCCCTCTGAGACATGACACCGTGTGCCTTATGGCATCTGATCCAGAATAGCTCATGCGCTCACCTCTAACTGACTGTCAGTGGTACCCATATCAGCAGCTAGTAAGGAGGAATCCTTACGTGACAAATAAGCTGCTCACTCCTTCCTTCAGAGCCTGCATAGTAGGAACGGGGGGGGGGGGGTGGAGGCTTCGCATCAGTACCAAGAATGCACAGGCCACCCTGTCCAGCGTAGCACTTGGGGCCTGCCCAAGGAGTAGCCCGAGGACTAAAAGGGTCCACCCCCCACCAGGAGACGTGGGTGAGCTGCACCCCTCGTAGCCTCTAAATAACGACCTACAAAGGAGGACTTGACAGATGAGACGCACTCCTCACTCCTCATGGCCCTAAAAGCCCCAAAGGATATTTGACATTCCTCCACCGGTTGCAGGGGTAACAGGGTGGTGCAGTACACATAGTCAGTGTTTCATCAAACAGCATGCCCCACTTCAACTAAGGAGACTAAGAAACTCTCATCGATGGCGGGCATGGCCATTCACGACCAGCTGCCCCCTAGGCACTACCCGCATATAGGAGTGTGAAGGATGATGTTCACAACCCTCGGGCACAAAGGGGGTATCGCATGGCCTACTGTTTCCACAGGGACTTCCAGAAGAAGACACCCATTGCCCACTGGTTAGTGCATGACCGTGAGAACCAGTAAACAGCGTCGACTGTTGGGCAGGACGCTGTCCATAAGCACGGGACATGGTCTTCTCCCTACCACAGTTTGCATGGGCCCCTGTGCACTCCCACCTGACAAAACGGAAAAAAGGTCAGCACCGCCCCACCATCAGGTTGGGGTCTACCCGTCCACTCCTGGGCTCGGCAGCACTGTTCCCGCCAAAGAACAGCCTTCTCTTGCCAGCAGGGGCCGCGTGGCCTCATACCCCTCCATCTGGGCGGATGGGCCCATGCTGTGCCCTCAAAAACCAAAACATGTGGGACAATTCACCTCGGCAGAAAGGACTGGTCACCTCACACCTACTGACGAGTCCGCCACTGCCCATCTCTGGAGCCCTTGCTGTGATCCAACGAACCATCCCACTGCGTGGGTGGCGTGGGTCATCCTCTCCACCCTGCGGAGAGCACCCGCCCCAGTAAACTCTGTGGCACTAAAACTAACATCATGAGATGCATAAAGACAGAGTGACAGGCTCATGGCCAGACTGGGATCTCCAGTCTGGATCTTCCTCTTGATCAACTCAAGGGCAGAACCCTGCCTCAGTATTCACAAAGGCAGGTGCACCTGACCAGTGGTCACAGGTTCAAGACCTGGCTGAGGTCTATATTGGGGAATTACAACGCATCACGGTGCAGCAATGCTGAGGACCTTATTAGAGAATTATAACGCTTCGCCACGGTACAGAAATTCCTGCGGTTCTGTACTGCAGGGGCGGCTCTGTACTCCAGGGCCTGGACGGTGAGGGAATGGATGCTCCTGGCAGGCCCTTCCCTCGGAATCATGTAGGAGACCAACCCTTAGGCATTCTCCATCAGTCAGGCTCACCGCAAATAGGTCTGCATCCTGTCTATCCGGCACATTTCTCCCCAACAGCCTGACCCGGTTATTTATTTATTTATTTAGCTGTATTTATATCCCGCTTTTCACCGGGTCAAAGCGGTCAATTGGGGGATACATTTAACATGAGGGGATATGAGACACATACACTAATACTTACAGGGAACATGGGCAGTGGAGGGTTAAGTGGCTTGCCCAAGACCACAAGGGGTGCCTATGGGACTAGAAATCCCAGTCCCTCCGGCCTGAGATTGCTGTCCCCAGGTGGGACTTCAACCCCCGGCCCTCCGGCCTGAAGTACCTTGTCCTAACCACTAGACCACTCCTCCCGGTTGACTGGTTGTGTCCCTGTCGACGGGTTGTGATCCAGACCTGCCCTTGTGGCCCTCTACCCACCAATGCATGACCTCTACCTACCATTGCACGATTGAACAGCGTGAGCCCCCTCAAGCCGTTGCTCCTGACAGCACGCTGCCATACCAGGACATGCCAGTATGCCCAGTATATTCTCTGAGCAGTGCTCGAGCCTGCCCAGTCCCAGCGGAATACATCCCTAAAGGACTCCTCCTGCATCTCCATCCAATGGAGGCATTGCCTCTCCACCTAATGAAGGCGTAGCTTAGTGGCTAGTGCAGCAATCTACCACCCAGGCTATCTGCGCCCAAGTCCCACTGGCACTCCTTATGTCCTGGGTGAATCACCTTGCCGGCTGCCCAGAAACAGACAATCAACCTTCGGTAATCACCTTGCCAGCTGCCCGTATACAGGCAAGGGCTCAGATATAGGCAAGGGCCCAAGCCACGCCAGGAGCACACACACATGCACGCATCCATCCCAGAGGTCCTTCCTGCGCCCTGCTCACGTAGCACACATCTGCAAGGCCACCAAGACCTTGCAACAAGAACCATCACAGTATACACCGTCCAAGAACACCATCAATAATGGGCGCACCTCTCACACAGTACCCGTGCTGAGAAGGATGAGGTCAGGAATTCTTATCGACCAGGCAGCTCTGACAATCTGGTCTGCCACCTCCACATGCCACCAGCTGTGGAACCAAAATATGGACACTGCGGGCTTAGTGGTTAACCTCAGACCACTCTTATAGCATAGCCGATGCTTTGCACTGATCACCCCAAGGAGCACCGATGCACCTCACTGGTGACACAGACCAGATGGTACGCCATACTGGGTTAAACTTCTGTTCCTAACAGTGCCCAATCTAGGTCATGCCTCCCAAAGACACAGGTCTAGGAGTGGAGGAGTAGCCCAGTAGTTAGAGCAACTGCCTAGTACCCAGAAAATCGAGGGTTTGATTCCCACTGGCACCTCCTTGTGACCTTGGGCAGTCACTTACCCTCCATCGCCTCTGTATGGTGATAAATTGCCAAACTGATACAGGTATTGTGCCGAGCAGTGATTTACCAGTCCCTGTCATCTCCTATCCAGCTACACTAACAGTTTGCAGCATCCTCCGGTAACAAACTCCAGAGTTGACTACAAAAAAAAAAAGGAAAATAAATAAAATAATAGTAAATAAAGGCAAAAATAGAAGCCTCCCTCATTAATGATGTCCTAATGTCCCATTTTGCACCGCTCTCATGGCCAGCGATTCATTGCCACTGCTTCGTCATTGCGGTGACTCCCGCACCACTACTGCTCAATGTGCCTGCCACTGCTTCTTCATTGTGGTGACCCCGACTCCCACACCACCACTGCTCAAGGGGCCTGCATCTCTGTTTCCGCACAGAGAAGGCCTGCATCTCTGTTACCGCACAGAAGCGCCTTGTAACTACACGTTGCTCCTGCATTGCTGTTACTCCCGTACCGCTACTGCTCAATGGGCCTGCACCACAGAGGTGCCTTGTAACTACACCATCTGCACAGTTGTGCATCATGACGGCAGGCCGTCGTATAGTGCCTGGTAACTGCACCTTCTCACATCGCTGCAGCGGCACACGCATGCATCACCACTACACGCCTACATGTTCTTGTCGCAACATGCAGCATGCTGTAGCAAGGGCGCATGCCGTGCCTGGAAAGGGTTCTTGGCCGAAAGGGTTCTCGGCCTTCCCCCATCCACCTCAGCACATGCCAGCTTGGGAGGCACCAAGTATGGCTGACTCATCCTGCTTGTCCTAGGAGAAAACGGAGTTACTTACCTGTAACTGGAGTTCTCCGGGGACAGCAGGATAAGTCAGCCACACATACCCGCTCACCTCCCCTGGATGGGGTCGGCCTCCGTCCTGGTGCCTGCCTCCTAGCGGCAAAAGGCTCAGCTAGTGACGTACTAGCTAGCTAGGGGCAGGCATAGGGTGGGGCCAGTTGGTCCATGCTCAGAAGGGCAAAAAGCCCTTCTGAGCTATGGAGAGTACTTCCGTCTCGGCACCGTTGGATGACGTCACCAAGTGTGGCTGACTCATCAAGTGTGGCTGACTTATCCTCCTGTCCCCGGAGAACTCCAGTTACAGGTAAGTAACTCCGTTGTCTGCACCTGCTGCACTCTGCAAGATTTCCAGCCATACACATGCTAACTGCAGACAGTCCACTAACCAGTCCATAGTGCATATTCCCAGAGGAACTATGTGCACCCAGAAATGGGATATAATCACAGACACCAAGCAGGTATCTCAGTGATTGGGCCTCAGAACAGGGAACACACAGATATCACTTAAGAAAAACATAGGATGGCACTATGTGGGAACCTAGACATGCCATGGTCACTGATCAGTCAGAGTGAGAGTGACCTCCCAGCATAACATGGTGGTGGTCGGGCACTACAATGTCCTAGCCATTGCCCCACGCCCTGTGCAGATGCATCCTGCCCAGTCTGCCCTGTCCGGGCCATATCCACAATACCGTGCTCCTCATTATACACATCAGCAGGCTAACGCTGGAAACAGTGTAAGCATTGTGGGCCCAGTGAGGAGTAGGCAGCCATAAAACAATGGATAGACATACACACACTCCCACTTCAACATTGTGCAAAGATAGGGGTGGTTGGCAGCCCTGCCTGCCACACTAGTCCTGAGCACAGTGCAGGCATTGCTAAGGTATGCAGGTGGTAGTAGTAGTGCTTTGGTGGTAACTGCTGCTCTGTATTGGGCCCAACAGCCTGACTGTCTATGAGGCTTTGGATAGTGGAACCTGTGGGTGTGGATGTTTGTGCCCCTGTTGGCTGATGCTCTGGGGAGTGCACATGCTTATGTTGTATGTGCTATGCAGGGTAAAGTGTAGGGACATGGTCTGCAGGAGCCACAGCTGTGACTTGAACCTGTGAATTTCTGCCCCAGAACACACTGGCTGTGTGTTCTGCACCATACATATGTAAATAGTTGATGTGCATGTTTCCCCTAAGTTATCCAAGTTGTATTTCCCTGTTCTCTGTAAAACCTAACATTTGTTCATTATGGTTCGTTGTTCCATGTAAACCGCGCTGATACTAAATAGTGCGGTATATAAGAAACTAAAATAAAAAATAAATAAATAAATAAATACTGTTGCCACAGAGGCAGGTCAGTCCCTGGGGATACCATGAATGTTCATCAGACAGACCTTGTCTGTTGCACTGCATGCCACCCACCTGAACAGGGCTTGGCCTTGGTCTGCTATGGACAGATGCCACTGCCCCCTCCACCACCAGCACCCCTCCCCCACCATGCTGACATGCCCATATGCTGGTGGTGCTGGTGGTGCGCAGTCCCAGGCCATCCAGTGTGCAGGTAGGCGGCTGCCTAGGGTGTGGGGTCTGGGGTAGGGGTGCCTACATAGACGTCCACGCTTCCCCCCGGCACCACCTGCCAATGTTATGTGCCCTTTGGGGTACCTGCTGGATAATGTCCCCTGGATGGGACACTGTGGGACACAGACTCCTGGGCATGTCTGACCTTGGTCAGTTGCTGTCTTGCTGCTTTCCAGTTTCTGTGTTCCTATGTGCCACCTAGGCATCTGCCTAGTCCACCCTGTGCCCCAGCTGCCCCACTGTATATTCCACCTGCAGCCCCCTATGCCCCATTTGCAGAATCACCATAGTGCCCTTTCATACTTGGGCACTATGCTGTTGCTGCACATGTAGCAGTACTATCACTTTTTTTGGGCTCCCTGCCTATGCTGTACATTGCTGACACTTACATTGTTTCTCTCTCCTGCAAATGTGCATCTAATGACAGGTTTTCAGTCGCGGTAATGTTCGGCCCTTCAGTTCCCCACGTTAGTGTAGCAGGAGTCTCTCTCCGCCTACTTACCTCCCATTGACCCCTTCTCTCCACCCTCTCTCCATCCTCTGCAGGATTTAACAGAGCCGGAGACTTTAACGCGTGCTAACGTTGCATCTGGTAACATTAGCGCACGTTAACGTTACTTATCATACGATAACATAGCCGCTGCTACGTTACCGCGGTTTAGTAAACATACCCCTTTGTCTAATCTGGGGGTTAGCAGGATCCTGGATCTCCCTGTATAATCTGGGGATTCCTTGTAGCAGGATCCAGGGTCACTGTGTATAAACTGGGGTCCTGGGTCTCTCTGTATAATTTGGGGATTATCAGGGTCTTGGGTCTTTCTATATAATCTGAGGATTCCTCGTAGCAGGATCCAGGGTCTCTGTGTATAATCGGGGGGACAGTAGGGTCCTGGGTCTCTCTGTATAATTTGGGGATTAGCAGGGTCTTGGGTCTCTTTGTATAATCTAGGAGTTACCGGGATCATGGATCTCTCTGTATAATCTGGTGGTTAGCAGGATCCTGGGCCTCTGTATAATCTGGGGGTTAGCAGGATCCTGGATTGCTCTGTATAATCTGGTGGTTAATGGGATCCTTGGACTCTCTGTATAATCTGGGGGTTAGTAGGATCCTCAGTCTATCTGTATAATCTGGGAGTTAGCAGGATCCTGGTTCACTCTGTATAATCTGGGGGTTAGCAGGTTCCTGGGTCACTCTGTATAATCTGGGGGTTAGCATGATCCTGGGTCTCTCTGTATAATTTGGGGTTTAGCAGGTTTCTGGGTTTCTCTGTATAATCTGGAGATTAGCAGGATCCTCATTCTCTCTATAATCTGGGGGTTATCAGGGTCCTGGGTGTATAATCTTGGTGTTATCAGGATTCTGGGTCTCTCTGTATAATATGGGGGTTAGCAGGATCCTGGGTCGCACTGTATAATCTGTGGTTAGCAGGTTCCTGAGTCTCTCTGTATAATCTGGGGTTAAGCAGGATCCTGGGTCTCTCTGTAAAATCTAGAGTTTAGCAGGATTCTGGGTCTCTCTGTATAATCTGGAGTTTAGCAGGTTCCTGGGTTGCTCTGTATAATCTTGGGGTTAGCAGGATCCTGGGTCGCTCTGTATAATCTGGGGTTAGCAGGTTCCTGAGTCTCTCTGTATAATCTGGGGGTTAGCAGGATCCTGGGTCTCTCTGTGTAATCTGGAGTTTCACAGGATCCTGGGTCTCTCTGTATAATCTGGGGATTCCTCGTAGCAGGATCCAGGGTCTCTCTGTATAATCTGGGGGTTAGCAGGATCCTGGGTCTCTCTGTATAATATGGGGTTAGCAGGTTCCTGGGTCTCTCTGTATAATATGGGGGTTAGCAGGATCCTGGGTTGCTCTGTATAATCTGGAGGTTTAGCAGGATCCTGGGTCTCTCTGTATAATATGGGAGCTAGCAGGATCCTGGGTCTCTCTGTATAATCTGGAATTTAGCAGGATCCTGGGTCCCTCTGTATAATATGGGAGTTAGCAGGATCCTGGGTCTCTCTGTATAATCTGGGGTTAGCAGATTCCTGGGTCTCTGTATAATCTGGGGGTTAACTGGATCCTGGGTCTCTCTGTATATTCTGGAGTTTAGCAGGTTCCTGGGTAACTCTGTATAATCTGGGGGTTTAGCAGGATCCTGGGTCACTCTGTGTAATCTGGGGTTTAGCAGGATCTGGGGGCACTTTGTATAGTCTCAGACTTATTAGATTCCTTGTGGCCTCTGCACATTTTGGAAGTTAACAGATTTTTTTGGACTCTGAACAAGTGAATAAAATTTTCCTCACCACTCACATGTGCAGGAGTCTTAACAACTGCACTCCTCTCTCCCTTCCCAGCTGTAGAATTGCACCCTTGTCTTCCAACGCCCTGTGTGTCATCTTTTGCGAGTGAATACAATGATTGAAGTTCTTTATTTCTCTTAATGCAGGGTAAATGCAATGATAATTTAATTAGGCTGTTGAAAATGAAATGCTCTGAGGAGGACCTCAAGAACTGTCGAATGCTGGATGAAAAGCTTTGTGGTTCCTGTCTTCTCTTACAAATGTAAGTGTATACTCATATGTCTTGCTCATCTTTCACTCCATCCACCAATCACACAAACAGCTGACTCTGCGGGCTGATTTGGTTTTATGATTGACTGCGGCAGATCACGGAGGATGCCCAGGGGTGCAAATAAACCAGACTGGTACTCTTAACGTTTGAACATTTTTTGCAAGGGATTTTGCTGTCAAATGCAGAAAAACACAGAAAAGTTGGGACATGATATTAAGCCAGCAGCAATCAACATTATTAAAGGGTCCGGCTGCCGTGGGTAAAAGTGAAACAGGATATTCAGTGCTGGAATCCGGATATCCTCTGCTGCTGAATATCTGGGTTCAGAAGCAACCAGCACAGCTATCTGGACAGCTATTGACATGGCCTAAGTTTATAGAGTTACTTATCTACTAAGAGGATTTAAAATTCTCCATGGACCAGCAGGATTGCGTCAGCCACACGTGGTGACGTCCTCCGGGCGGCACCATGCATACGGAAGTGCTCTCCAGAGCTCAGAAAGGTGAGCCTTTCTGAGCATGCCCAGGTAGCCCACCCTACCGGTCCGCCCCCTAGCCCGGCCAGTATTCTTCCTTCTGTCTTCCCAGCAAGACAGACCCTGCTCTCCTACAACAATCTTCTCCAAACGTTCATCGGATTTTTTCACAACAACGATGCCAAAACCTGGCTTTAAGAAATGCCTTCACTGCAAGCGGAAAGTGAGCAGCGCAGACACCCACGACACTTGCTTGCACTGTTTGGGCCCACACCACGACGTCGAGGACTGCAGTCGTTGTGGCAGAATGTCCCCAAGGGCCCGCAGAATTAGAAACCATGCCTTTCAAGATTATATCCTAGCAAACGCAAGTACCTCTGATTGTGATTGTGTTGCTGACTCCGGATGCGCCCGCCGCGGCCTCCATCCCCTGCCGTGCTATGGATGCCCCCTCCGATGTGCATCTTGATACCTCCAGCACCATTGGACTCCTCGGGGCTCACTTCGGCAGAAGCTACTTCCCGGCACAAGGTTTCTTCAATGCATAGCCATGCTGCTCAAGATGGCGACGAGCTGCAGTCCTCCAACGCTCGGCTTCGATCCTCCAGCTCTGCCTACCTTGAGGGCGGGGCTACTGTGCCTGGGAACTCGGAGCAGCGCCGATTCGAGGAAGCCAGCTCTCGGCGCCTCCCCTCAAGCTCTGCTCTGACTCCGCCCCCTCTGCTGACCAGCCCGGCAAGCCAGATCAGCGCCGTAGAATCCATCAGAGCCAGAGTGCCTCGCCACAGCGCTGACAGGCACAGCAGTAGTGCCTCAGGTGGCAGAGCACATCCGCGCCCTCAGCTCACGACCCCCGGGGGCCCGACCAGCGCCATTAACTCCTCAGGTGCCAGAACACCGTGACACAGCGCTGACAGGTGCAGCAGGAGTGCCTCGGGCTGCAGAACTCAGCGCAACAGGAAACAAACCAGAGACAACAGACACGGCGGATCCAACAGCAGCAGCAGCGATTCCGGCAACAGAGCCCATCGCTCAAAAACGTCGCAGACACTCCAGGCAACACTGCCACCACTCACAACGCCACAGAGACCACGTTGATCATCTCCATAGCTGCAAAAGCAGACACCGGAGTCCTTCAAGCCGCAGCAGGTCCAGGAGATCCAGTCACAGCAGTTCTTCAGCTATCATCAGTTTATTAACTCAGCTTGTAAGGCAATCTGCCTCAACAACACCTATCAGAAAACACCTAAACCCCACACAGTGAATGAAAAACTATTATGTAAAAACAAATTCACCGTAAAACCAGTCCCAAAAATTTTTTTCTCTACTTTTTGTCGGAGCACGCCGTAGGAGGAATGGAATTGGATATCCACCCACACCAAGCGGCAAGCTACTTTTATTCAAGTTAGGTTCTCCACCATAAAATAATTTTTTATATATAACATCACTTATCTGAGAATGTCCATGTACCATGAAAATACCACACCATTGTCCAGATAAAGAAGTTTTGCACGACGTGCACGTTTCGGGAAAGATCCCTGTCTCAAGTGCTTCTCTGAATCATATTCACCAGCAACTGTGATTCCAAAAAAACGCCGTCCCGCAGCTCAGGACTATTCCTTCAACAACACCTATGGCACACCTTTCTCCTCCACCCAAACCGGATCCCGCGCAGAAGGCACCCGGGGAAAACCATACATCCACCCCAGATGAGAAGGCCAGACCCCCCCCCACCCCCCCACCCCCCCCCCCCCCCGCGGACCCTCGCCTGATCCGGATCTGGAAAATCCGTCCCCAGACAGCACCGCCGATGATCACGACATCGAAGCAGCGGTTGTGGGGTCTGCTTCCCTGGAACATACAAACTCAGAGAAGACGCAATCTGCAGAGACGGAGGATCCACCCCCTTCGGAGGATCTCACGTACCCAAAGTTCCTAGTCAAACTTGCCTCTGTCCTAGCTTTGAATGTCTCTGACGAGTTAGGGGAACCAGTTCCGGAGGTTCTAAAATACCTTGCAACACCAAAACCTGCTTTTACACTACCTATTCACCAGAGGCTACTGGACAATTACTTGAAGCTGTGGCAGACGCCAGCATCCAGCCGACTATTTCCCAGGTGGCTCAACTATAAGTATCAGGTGAAGCCTGTACCTGGTTTTTCTCAACCTCAGCTGCCACACAACTCGATAGTCGTGTCTTCAGTGCTCAAGCGCATTAAGTCCTCATGCACTTACGCCAATAGCCCCCCAGGGCCGAGACCACAAACTTCTTGATGACATCGGAAAGAAGGTGTTCCAAGGGGCTATGCTTAGCGCTAAAATCGCAGCACACCAATTCCAGCAAGTTCTTTTCCTGGACACCTGCATGGCAGCTTGAGGACTGCCGCCGCATCCCTTCCCAAGGAATCTCAGGCACTAATGTCCAGTGCCCTCTTGGATATGTCAGAGTGCAGCAAACACCTGGCCAGCGCAACATTTGACTCTTTCGACATGGCCTCACGTACTGCCGGTACGGCTATCTCAGCGAGGCGATGGGTGTGGCTGAGAGCCTCTGGCCTGTGTGATGACACCCACGCCAGTAGTGCTGATGCGCTCTGCACGGGAGAATCGCTCTTTGGGGACAAAGTTAAAGACACCGTCAACGATATGAAAGAGCACTGCACCACTCTGCAAACCCTTGCAGAGGACGGGTTCAAGCGCCATAGTGGAACCCATAAAAACAACTTCCAGAGGAAATCTTACTACTCCTCCAACAAGAAGTACCCCTCCAATAGGAGATGGCAATATAACAAGTATAAGAACAACTCCTACCGCGGCCCCTCTCACCAGCGCAACTCCCAGCGGGATCGCAAACAGAAGAACAACAACCCACCCCCTGCCAAAGGTGGACCATCCTTTTGACGCCTATTCACCGGCGGCCACCCGTATCAGGGGTCGCCTGACTCACTTCCTACTGGAGTGGCAAAACATCTCCTCAGACTCCTGGGTTCTCAAGATCATTCGAGAGGGCTACCGCATGCGTTTCAGCATGACACCTCGCCAAGGCACTCATCCCATCAGCGACACGCCCCCGCACCTGCGCCTAGCCATGGCCACGGAACTGATGCACCTGCTGTCCTCTAATGCTATAGAGCAGGTACCCTCGGCCGAGATAAACTCTGGCTTCTACTCCAGATACTTCCTCATTCCCAAAAGGACAGGCAGTGTCTGCCCCATCCTCGACCTCCGCAAACTAAACAAGTTCATCATCAAAGAGAAGTTGAGGATGTACTCTCTGAACTCCATTCTGCCCCTGATTCAATCCGGCGACTGGATGGCATCCCTGGACCTACAGGATGCCTACACCCACATCCGCATCCACAGGTCGCACAGGAAGTACCTTTGCTTCAATGTACTGGGCCAGCACTACCAGTACAAAGTCCTTCCTTTCGGCCTATCGCCAGCTCCACGGGTATTCACGAAGTGCGTGGCTGTAGCTGCAGCGCATCTCTGCAAGCGGAACGTATCCATATTCCCGTACCTGGATGACTGGCTCCTCACAGCCCCCTCAGCACCAGAGCTTCAGGAGTCTTTGAGGATAACCGAGTCCCTGATCTCCTCCCTGAGGTTCATTATCAACTTCAGCAAGTCACACCGCATGCCTTCCCAAAGGCTGGAGTTCATCGGAGCCGAAATCGACACCAAACTCTCAAAGACATACCTTCCCCAACGTAGGCTGGTCGCCATCACCTCCCTTGCGTCCAGCTTGGCCTCTGCAGAGACCTCCTCGGTGAGATCCATCCTACACCTTCTATGCCACATCTCCGCCACCACGTCGGTTGTCCCAATCTCGAGGTTGCAGATGCGGCCACTCCAGTGGCATCTACGTACCCACTGGAACCAGCACTTGCAACCCCTCTCCACCCGCATCCCTATGTCCTCCAAGATCAGGACTCAGCTGCACTGGTGGACAGTTCTGGGAAACCTCTTGGGAGGAAAGGACGTGCATCCACCCGAGCACCAAGTGACCTTAACCACGGATACATCCAACTTAGGCTGGGGTGCTCACATTCTGCAATTCAGCACGCAAGGGGCCTGGTCGCTGCACATCAACCTCCTAGAGCTAAGGGCCATCAAATACGCTCTCAAAGCCTTTCTAACACACATACAAGGGAAATCCGTCCTCATCCAGACAGACAATCAAGTGGCCATGTTCTACATCAACAAGCAAGGAGGCACCGTCTCTAGTTCCCTCTGCAAGGAAACACTGCAGATATGGTCCCTGGCCCTGAAGAACGGGTGCAATCTCCGTGACTCCTATCTACTGGGCGACCAGAACACCTTAGCCGACAAGCTCAGCAGGCAGCTGCAACCGCACGAGTGGACACTCCTTCCGGAGATCGCCGACAGTCTCTTCCATCATTGGGGACATCCAAGCATCGACCTATTTGCCATGGAGCGGAATACAAAATGCCCCCTATTTTGCTCCAGGCACCCGTTCGACAAGAGATTGGCAGCGGATGCATTCGATGTGTGCTGGGGGGAGTGGTCTCTGGTGTATGCCTTCCCACCGACCCCTCTCATCCCTGCGACACTCCAGTGGATCATTTGCGACAAAGCTCGCACCATCCTGCTGGTTCCCTACTGGCCCCGCCAGATGTGGTTTGCGCTTTTACAGCGCCTAGCGCAAGGGAAACCGAAATACCTGCCACTCAGACCGGACCTACTCACGCAGGACCGAGACACCCCAACCTCAAAGCCCTAGCTCTCACTGCCTGGAGGTTGAGCGGCTAAGCCTTTCTACACTCAGGCTGCCGTCAGAGGTACAGGACGTGGTCCTAGCGGCCAGAAGGCCCTCTACCAGAAAATCCTATGGTCTCAAGTGGAAGAGGTTCAGCATCTGGTGTGCAGCGCAAGGGCTTGAACCCACCACTTGTCCGCTCCCCAATGTCCTACAGTACCTTAACTCTCTATCTAACCTTGGCCTTAAAACACAATCCGTCAGGGTGCACCTCTCTGCGATTGCAACTTTTCACGCTCAGCCTAAGGGAGCCACTGCAGTCAGCCGAAATGAAGTACGTCTCCTGGAAAACTCTGTTTCTAGTAGCCATAACATCTGCCAGGAGGATCAGCGAATTGCAGGCACTAGTGTCGCATCCCCCTTACACGCAGTTGCACCAGGACCGCGCATCCTTGAGAACCAACCCAAGGTCCATACCCAAAGTGGCATCTGTCTTCCACATCAATCAATCCATTGAGCTTCCCTCTTTCTTCCCGGAGCCTCACGCGTCAGAGGAAGAAAGCCGCCTGCACACTCTAGACTGTCTCCGGGCCCTCCGGATCTACCTGCTCCGAACTCAGCCCACCCACAGAGGTGAGCAACTGTTCGTATCCTTCGACCTAAACCGGCCGGGTAGGCCTGTCAACAAGAGAACCCTTTCCCACTGGGTCGCCTCCTGCGTCTCCCATTGTCTCGACCCTACAGGCACTCAAAACCTGCCAAAAGCGGGCCCTCACAAACTAAGGGCACTGGCCACCACAATTGCCAACCTTCGCTCTGTCCCTCTGATGGACGTCTGCAGAGTGGCCACCTGGTCTTCCCCGCATACGTTCCAGAAACACTACTGCCTCGATCTCAGGGCCCAAGAAGACTACGCTCTCAGAACAGCCGTCCTCTCCACTGCGACGGAGGGGAGAGAGGCCGCCCAAACCCTGTAGTTCTGGACCTCGCATCCTCCTGTCACCTGACTATGTTGATTGCACTGTTTGCACAACCACTGTTGATTGCACTCGTTTGTTTGCACTGTTTGCACAACCACTGTTTGTTTGCATTACTTGCACAACCTGTTACTGCATTCGCACCTTGTTCTGCTCCTGTTTGCACTACCTGTTACTTCACGCATATTTGCTATGATAAAGCTGTGTTGCATTAATCTATTATGCCTATGTGATCCTTGATGAGATACTTAAGCTTCCTCCTCCACCTCAGCATGCACTGCAGCTAGGGAGGCACCACGTGTGGCTGACGCAATCCTGCTGGTCCATGGAGAAAACGAGGTTACTTACCTGTAATGGGATTTCTCCGTGGACAGCAGGATAAGTCAGCCACACAATCCCGCCTGCCTCCCCTGGAGGAGGTCAGCCTGCCGTATCCGCTCCCTACCCGGGAACTAGCTAGCTAGGAATGCACTGGCTGGGCTAGGGGGTGGACCGGTAGGGTGGGCTACCTGGGCATTGTAATCTTCTGAGCTGTAATTTTCTAACATGCAATCTTCTGAGATGTAATCTTCCGCCGCTGCTCTCCACTTTTGGCTACGCTCCGTTTGGTCCTGGGTTCATTTCACAGAGACAGTAGGGTAATTAGCACAAATAACACAACCAAAATTGGTGTGGCTTGGAAAAAGAGTTTTATATAGAAATAGGCTTATGACATAGGTACAGAACAGAGTTATATAGCGGTTGTTACAGAGCTGCTTCAGTGTGCCTCAATGAATCTGTGTGTGTGTGCATGTGTGTGTGTGTGTGAGAGTCTCATAGTAAGAAGAATAAAGAGAGAAAGCAAAGAACCAGGGGGAGGAGAGAGAGAGAGAAGTGGGTGTCAGAGCCTCATGTCCCTCATGTCCGATGAATAAGGAAGCGAGAGAGAAAGAGGAAGTATTTCTGTCCTTTATAGTGAGTTTTCTCTAGCACCTCCCTTTGAGGTCTGCTATTGTTTCCAGCACCTCCCTTTGAGGTCTGTTATCACTTGATTTAGCAAGGAGGGGCTGAAGACCAATCTCATCAGGCCCGGAGACTGACATCACCGAGGGGTCAGAGCTAATCTCATTTTATAAACTACCCTCTTTAAGTTTGGAGACTGACATTACCAGAGTAACAAAGCTGCTTGAAATCCAAGGTCTGGGAAAAAGCCATGACACCTATGCTGATGTATGCTGACATCTATGCTCAGAAAGGCTCACCTTTCTGAGCTCTGGAGAGCACTTCCGTATGCATGGCGCCACCCAGAGGACGTCACCACGTGTGGCTGACTTATCCTGCTGTCCACGGAGAACTCCCGTTACAGGTAAGTAACCTCGTTTTACTGCCAACTAGATAAAGGTCAGGTAGTGCGCTCACCCCACCCACAGGGATTGTTTCGGGACTAGTAGTTAAATACTGAGAAGCACAAGCAGAGTTCAAATAGCTCCTTGTCTGCAGCTGTACTGAAGTCTCTTTTCCTATAACATGGCTCACCAGTGTGTTTACCTTGCATTGAAGTAAATTGCAATGAAAAGGGTCTCCTTGCATAGTTTTGGTCGCAGGAGTGGAGGCATTTCTGGGACAGAGCTGGGGCATGGTTCCAACTTCTCCACATATTTCAGAAAATAGACGCATAAGCACGTAATGTTTACTAGGAGATTTCTACAGGCCTCCAGTGGGTGTAAAGGTTGGCACTTACTTTTCCTGTAGTAATTATGGGAAAGTAAGCATATGAAATTGGTCTAGCTTATGCAACTAGCTGACATATACGTTGTCTGGTATTTTATAATATTAGCCTGTTTGAAATAGATAAAATGTGCCTGGATCATGCAGCCTCTCAGATGTTATACCTGTGGGATTACAAGGTTATTTCCAAGAGGAAACTTAGGGGTATGTTTACTAAAGATCGCTAACATTGCAGTGGCGCAGTTAGCATGCGAAATGTGACGTTATCGCGCGATAATGTTAGGCTTTGTGCGATAATGCCACCAGTGGCGTTAAGGCACACAGAGGGTGGAGGAAAGCATCCCAGAGGGTGGAGAGAAGGGGTCAATGGGCAGAGAGTGGGCGGGGAGAGGCCCCAGGCACACTAACGCTGTGGAATGTAGGGCAAAACATTAACATGAGTGAAAACCTCGCGTTAGAGGCAGAAGTGCAGGAGAGAGAAACCATTTCAGTCAGCAATGTACAGAAAAGGCAGGGAGACCCAGAACAGTGATAGTAGTGATACATGTGCAGCAACAGCATAGTGCCCAAGTATGAAAGGGCACTATGGTGAGACTGCAAATTACTACTACTACATTTTAGCACTTGTAGAGTGCCACGCATGCAGCGCTGTACAGCTAACCTACAAGAGGCAGCCAAGAGGGAGGAGTGGCTCCTACAAGAGGGAGGAGTGGCTCAGTGGTTGGGACAGGTTATCTCAGGCCGGAGGGACTGGGGTCTCTAGTCCCATGGCCACTCCTTGTGGCCTTGGGCAAGCCACTTAACCCTCCATTGCCTCAGGTACACTTAGACTGTGAGCCCTCCGGGGACAAGGGAATAAAAAGTACCTGTTAGTATACATGTAAACTGCACTGATTCTAAAGAGCGTGGTATAAAAAAGAAATAATTAAAAAAAAAAACCATACAAGAGACAGTCCCTGCCCGTGAGAGTCATGCTCATCAGAGCTTACAATCTAGTCAGAACAGTACAGAGCATAGGTCAGTTTAGTGCAAGGTACAGTATGGTCTATACAATTTGGTCATGAAATTGACGGGGGTTAGGATGGAAGTCAGGATCTGAAAGCAACGGTGAAGAGGTGGGTCTTCAACCTAGATTTGAAGAGGGCCACAGAGGGTGCCTGGTGTACAGACATAGGTAGGCTGTTCCAGGCGTAAGGTGCAGCAGTATAATCCCTCTATATCGTTCCATGGTGAGACCGCACCTTGAATATTGTGTGCAATTCTGGTCGCCGTATCTTAAAAAGGATATAGCGATTTTAGAAAAGGTTCAGAGAAGAGCCACCAAAATGGTAAAGGGGATGTAAGGATACTCCTATGAAGAAAGGCTAAAAAGGTTAGGGCTCTTTAACCTGGAAAAGAGACGGCTGAGGGGAGATATGATAGAAGTCTATAAATTAATGAACGGAGTGGAACGGGTAAACGTAGATCGATTGTTTACCTTATCAGAATATAGAAAGACTAGGGGACATGTAATGAAGCTACAGGGTAAACTATTTAAGACTAATAAAAGAAAATATTTTTTCACTCAACGTGTAATCAAACTCTGGAATTTGTTACCGGAGGATGTAGTAAGGCTGTTAGTGTAGCTGGGTTTAAAAAAGGTTTGGACAAGTTCCTGGAGGAAAGGTCCATAAACCATTATTAAGAAGGGACCCAGGATATCAATGCTTGAACCAATACAAGCATTGTGGAACCTGTGTCCCTTGGGGAAACTGCTAGGTACATATGACCTAGATTGGCCACTGTTGGAAACAGAATACTGGGCTTGATGGACCTTGGTCTGACCCAGTATGGCATATCTTATGTTCTTATGTTCTTAAGGTGAAAGGAGCAAAGTCAGGAGTTCGCGGTTCGGGTGAAAGGCATAGATAGAAGTAATTTGCTAGTGGAGTGCAGGTTACGAGAGGGGACAAAGGGAGAGATAAGCGATAAGAGGTATTGAGGGGGTATAGGGCAAATGGGGTACAGGGGGCCACATGCAGGACATACAGTGGGGCAGCTGGGGCATAGGGTGGGCTAGACAGATGCCCAGGTGGCACAGAGGAAGGCAGAAACAGAAAGACAGCACATCAACTGAGCAAGTGCAAACATGTGCACGAGTGTGCGTCTCACACTGCCCCAATGGACAGTATCCAGCAGGTACCCCAAAGGACACATAACAATGGCAGGTGGTGGCAGGGGAAAGTGAGGACGTTGATGTAGGCACACCTATCCCAGATCACACACCATAGGCAGCCGCCTACCGGAACATTGGAGGGCTGGGAGTGGGCACCACAAGCACCACCGGCAGAAGGGCATGTCAGCATGGTGGCAGAGGGGTGCTAGCGCTGGAGGGGGCAGTGGCAACTGGCCACAGCAGACAAAGGCCAAACCCTGTCCAGGTGGGTGGCATGCAGTGCAACAGACAAGGTCTGACTGATGAACAGTAATGTTTGCCCCAGGGAATGATCTGACAGTGTGGCGCAGTACACACAGTCAGTGTGTGCCCCTGTACACAGTCAGTGTGTACAGGGGCAGAAGGTCACAGGTTCAAGACCCAGCTGTGGTTCCTGCAAACCATAACAGAGCACATACACAGTAAACTTTGTCAGACGGCCGCCTGGGTGAGAATGTTCACAGTCTTGGCAAAAGCATACCTCTATATGATTTGCATGGATTTGTGGGTAATGTAGTCCATTCATTCCAGACACAGCCGTGACCAATATTATACTTGCTCAAGGGTAAAGCAAATACGATTTTTATTTATGAGGGGTTCTCCCAACACAGATAATGCTTGGTAGCACAGAACTCAGGATACTTGCTTGCAGTTTTAAAGTTAGGAAAACAAAATCAGGAAAAAAAAACATCTGAACTTGTCAGGTAATTAAAGCAAAGGATTAAAGACCTGGTTGGCAACAAACTGGTCTTTCTTGTAGGCTTTAGCAAATAATGTCTTAGCAATGCAGTAAGCAACCGAATAAACCCACAAAGTAGGAAAAAATGTTCTTTTCTTCAGGTTAACTTCTTATATCTTTACATATAAATTCAGAAGTGATTCCCTTCAGAGCACACAAGCAATTAGGTAAGCTCAATTGCTAGCAATCACCCAGCTGAAACCCCTTAGTTGGCTTGCTTTCACTGTGTAGCACAAAATCTTACTCAGAAGGTTTTCTGAGTAGATTAAAGAACAAGTTGGTATTTCTTTGTGAGGGTTGTTGCACTTTGTAACAGAAAACTACCATTTGAGTTTGGACAGAGAGCAGTCCATATATTCACATTCTGGTTCTAAGACCTCTCCCCTTTCTTCAATAATCATAGGTTCAATATCTTGGCTTGGCACAAAGGAATTTCTCAATGGAGCACTACCAGGAGAATAATCATTTCCCTGCTTCCTTTCAAAGTTATAGCTAGGGCATAGATCAGTGTTCATACCTGAGCTTCCATTGCTGTTAGAGTTCCCCTTTAAATAGCCTGGCCAATATGTAGTCCAGTTTCTGTGTCCAGCCTTCCAATCTAGATCCCTGGACACTGGATCTCTCTTCACATACCTTCTGGCATGGGTCTCAGGGTCCCTTCCACGTGCAGCTGTTTCCCTCACAGGTGCCGTCTGGAGATTCCTGGCTCTGCAATACCACTCCTCTGGTTTCCCCCAGTCCAATGGTGTATGCTGACCTCTTGTCTGTCTCCCAGTATACGTACTGTGCTGGACTCCTGTAGACTTCCCAGAGGCTTTTCTCTTCCTTCTTTTAAAGGGCTTCTTGCTCTCTCTGTCCGTCCGTTCTGACCTCTGCTTCTGATGAGAATGAAGATCAGGATCCCGTGGATGATCAAGATACCAATGACCATGACATCCCAGCTCTGGATGATTCTCTGTAGAATAGACTCTATCTTTATTCTGCCTTGATGAGTGCTCCACCTTAGCACAGCGCAGCTGTGCTGAATCAGGCCTTGCCCTTTGAGATGAGTGTTCCATCCTAGCACAGCGCAGCTGTGCTGAATCAAGCCCTGCCCTTTGCAATGAGTGCTTGTGGATTACCTCATAGCCCTTTTGATTGAACACACGTTTTCTCACTTCAGCTCCTCTCATGGCTGTTGGAAACCTGGTGCATTCTGGGACTGGTAGTCTTTTATGGCAAAATTCTGTTTTCTCATTTCTACCAGCACTGACAGGTTGCTTGTTCAGAGACACTTCACCTTTTCTATAGCCCCTTCCTGAGCTAGGATAAGCTTCCTTATCACATACCCCCCTGCTTAAGTTATTACGGACTGGTTTAACTGGTGAAACTTCTTTCCTACAGTCCGTAATACCTACCAGAGTGTTATCATTTTGAAGCTCACTTACTTCCTGACTGGCTTCAGGGACATTATTATTTACAGGCCTCTCCTTCCAAGACTTAAGTACATTAATATGGTAGGTCTGCCTACGCCCTCTTGCATTTTCTACCACATAAGATACTGGGCTCACTTGTTTTACAACCTTCCATGGCCCTTTCCACTGTACTTCAAATTTTGGGGCTGTACCTGCTACTTGAACCAAAACCTTTTCACCAATGCTTAATTGGCAGCTTTTGGCCTTCCTATCATACCACCCTTTCTGGCGCACTTGACTGTCCTGCAGGTTCTTCTCAGCAACCTGCGACGTCCTTTTCAAACGTGCTCTCAAGTCACGTAGAAACAGTGGCACCTCCTGACTTCCTGGTTCAGGATCAATCCATTGTTCCCTCAAAATGTCTAACAAACCCCGTGGAGCCCTACCATACATCAATTCATATGGGGTTACACCTAGGGACACCTGAATTCTTTCCCTGCAGGCATACAAGGTAAAAGGCAATAACATATCCCATTCTTTTACCTCTCCTGCTAACCCCCTTCTCAACATTTGTTTGAGAGTTTGGTTGAATCTCTCCACCAAACCGTTTGATTGTGGATGGTAGGCTGAGGTTTTTACGTGATGAATGCCAAAGGCATCCCAGACCTGGGCCAAATATTTGGATACAAAATTGGACCCTCGGTCAGTCAACACCTCTCTTGGGAATCCCACTTCACAAAACAATTTTACTAGCTCTAAAGCTATTGTTTTTGCAGAAACATTCCTCAATGGTATGGCCCAGGGAAACCTTGTTGCCTGATCTACCATAACTAGGATGTATTGGAAACCTCGGGGCGTTTTGACTAATGGGCCTACAATATCCATGGCAATGCGACCAATTGGGTCTGTAATAATTGGCATGGGAATCAATGGCACCACCGGTGGGTGAGCCGCTGTAACTCGCTGACACGCTGGACACGCAGCACAAAACTGGGCAGTTTCTTTGAAAATACCTGGCCAGTAAAAACGCATAAGTATTTGATCCAGCGTTCCTTGCATCCCTTTATGACCTCTAACTGGATGATCATGTGCTAATCTAAGTACTAGCCCTTTGAAAGTTGTGGGTACCACCAATTGTTTACGTATGGTCCCATTTCTGGGGTCCTGACTCTCTCTATATAATATTTCATTATCTAGTCTGAATCTGGGCAATTCCTCCCTGACCTCCTGAGCATACTTAAAAGCTCGGGTGAGAGTTTGATCAGCTCGCTGCTCTTGTGGAAAGTTAGGAAACTTTGCCACTAACTCAGCTGGCACCCAGGGTAAACTTTGACCAGCTAACATCTCAGCCCTACCCTGTGCTCTGCAAAGTCTCTCACGCCGCTTTTGTGCTTTCAACTTTCTTACTTTACCAGATGATGGGGTTATTAAATCATCATGAGAGGGTAAGTCTCCTAATAACTCTGCCTGCTCCCCCTCCTCCTTCTGCTGGCTCTCTATCTTAGCCTGCGAGCGGGTGGATACAAGGCCCCTCTTATTACCCATAGTATGGCCTTCTGGAAGCTGAACCATCTTTTTAGCTAGGAACTGAGGACTTCCAAAGAAAGGCCCGGGAGCTATTTCCATTATTAAACCTTCTCCCTCCTTCTTTCCTAGCCCTTCCACTAGACCCTGCTTAAATCTTGGCCAGTCCTTTCCTAGAACCAAATCAAAGGGTAGCCTAGGCACCACTGCTACCAGGACTTCCTCTTGTTCCCCCAGGCACTTAACCTTTAGCCTATAGGTGGGATGTGATGTTGCAGCACCATGAATGCATCCGATGTGAACTTGGCTTTCAGGGGTTCTAGGCACAAATCCTTCTTGGGCCTCTATTCTCTGCCAAAGCCTTTCTGACATCATACTCTGGTCTGCCCCAGAGTCTAACAAAGCATTTATGGTAATTCCTTGCACATCAACCATCAAAAGAAATCCTTCCTTGGGCTGTTCTAACTCCACACCCATTAAGCTAGTGTGTGACTGGCATCCTTTTTCTAAGTGTCCCCATTTTCCACACTTGAAACATTTCTTTTCACTCCCCTGTGTCATCTGGTTTGGCACAGTACATTTATTTTCAGAAATATTTTTAACTATTTTCTTTTCTGATACAGCACATCTTGCCTCAGCACCTATCTTCAGAGGGCCACCCATTCTATGGCAAGCCTGCGTGGCTCCCAAGAATCTCTCTGCTAGCATGGTTGCCTCTCCAAGATTTTGGCAATTTTGCTGTATAAGGAAAGTGTGCATATCTTTAGGCATAGTAGACATAAATTGTTCAAACATCACAATGTCTAATAACATTTCTACCGTCTTTTGCTCAGGCTCCAACCATTTTACAGCTAAACCTCTGATTCTCTGACTCAGAGCCCTGGGTGTTTCACCCACTTTCAATGTAGTAGCTCTAAACATTCGCCTATACTCTGAAATAGACAACCCTAGGCGATCCCTAATAGCAGCCTTTACATCCTTATAAATCAAAGCCTGGGCTGCTGGCATTGCTCTATACGCTGCAAGCGCCTCTCCAGTTAATGAGGCTGCCAGCCTTACTGCCCACTGGGTCTCTGGCCATGCTAATGCCTGTGCCACTCTTTCAAAAGACTCTAGAAAATCATCAACATTATCATCTGGAGTTAGCTTCCCAAAACTAAATGCCCCAATCCCTTGATTTAGTCCCACACTGTCCACATGTGGTGTACCAGTATTTACTGCTGGTCTTGCATCTGTTCCACTTGGGTTCTTCAGCTCAACTAGGGCTTGCACCAGATCAAGCACTGGCCTCTGCTGGTCCATTAAAGATCTCATAGCAGTGTCCTGAGCCTGCTGTGCTAGCTCCTGCTGCCTGCTGAACTGGGCTGCCATCCACTGAGCTAGTTCCTTTGAATCCATCTTGAACCCTGTAAGAAAATACAAAGAAAAAAAAACACAGTGCACCACCTTCCAAACAGGTGTTTTTTCTACACTTTTTTTTTCAATTACCCCTGTGCCTTACTCCCATCCACCACTAGACATGCCCAGGTACTTTTTACCTTATGCCAGTGATGAATCCAGCTTTGCACAGGGTCTTTTCTTCCTGGAACAGCCACCTCTTCTCCAAAGTGCCGTTGAGAAAAAAAAAATCTTTTTTTCCAGCTTTAAGCTTGAACTGTCTTTTTTTCTTCAGACTTGATTTGTAATCCTTTTAGCAAGTAAATCCCTTTGCGCAAAAACAATCCGCAACAACTACGCCATTTGTCAGACGGCCGCCTGGGTGAGAATGTTCACAGTCTTGGCAAAAGTATACCTCTATATGATTTGCAAGGATTTGTGGGTAATGTAGTCCATTCATTCCAGACACAGCCGTGACCAATAATTAATTATACTTGCTCAAGGGTAAAGCAAATAAGATTTTTATTTATGAGGGGTTCTCCCAACACAGATAATGCTTGGTAGCACAGAACTGAGGATACTTGCTTGCAGTTTTAAAGTTAGGAAAACAAAATCAGGAAAAAACAACAACATCTGAACTTGTCAGGTAATTAAAGCAAAGGATTAAAGACCTGGTTGGCAAAAAACTGGTCTTTCTTGTAGGCTTTAGCAAATAATGTCTTAGCAATGCAGTAAGCAACCAAATAAACCCACAAAGTAGGAAAAAATGTTATTTTCTTCAGGTTAACTTCTTATATCTTTACATATAAATTCAGAAGTGATTCCCTTCAGAGCACACAAGCAATTAGGTAAGCTCAATTGCTAGCAATCACCCAGCTGAAACCCCTTAGCTGGCTTGCTTTCACTGTGTAGCTCAAAATCTTACTCAGAAGGTTTTCTGAGTAGATTAAAGAACAAGTTGGTATTTCTTTGTGAGGGTTGTTGCACTTTGTAACAGAAAACTACCATTTGAGAGAGCAGTCCATATATTCACATTCTGGTTCTAAGACCTCTCCCCTTTCTTCAATAATCATAGGTTCAATATCTTGGCTTGGCACAAAGGAATTTCTCAATGGAGCACTACCAGGAGAATAATCATTTCCCTGCTTCCTTTCAAAGTTATAGCTAGGGCATAGATCAGTGTTCATACCTGAGCTTCCATTGCTGTTAGAGTTCCCCTTTAAATAGCCTGGCCAATATGTAGTCCAGTTTCTGTGTCCAGCCTTCCAATCTAGATCCCTGGACACTGGATCTCTCTTCACATACCTTCTGGCATGGGTCTCAGGGTCCCTTCCACGTGCAGCTGTTTCCCTCACAGGTGCCGTCTGGAGATTCCTGGCTCTGCAATACCACTCCTCTGGTTTCCCCCAGTCCAATGGTGTATGCTGACCTCTTGTCTGTCTCCCAGTATACGTACTGTGCTGAACTCCTGTAGACTTCCCAGAGGCTTTTCTCTTCCTTCTTTTAAAGGGCTTCTTGCTCTCTCTGTCCGTCCGTTCTGACCTCTGCTTCTGATGAGAATGAAGATCAGGATCCTGTGGATGATCAAGATACCAATGATCATGACATCCCAGCTCTGGATGATTCTCTGTAGAATAGACTCTATCTTTATTCTGCCTTGATGAGTGCTCCATCTTAGCACAGCGCAGCTGTGCTGAATCAGGCCTTGCCCTTTGAGATGAGTGTTCCATCCTAGCACAGTGCAGCTGTGCTGAATCAAGCCCTGCCCTTTGCAATGAGTGCTTGGGGATTACCTCATAGCCCTTTTGATTGAACACACGTTTTCTCACTTCAGCTCCTCTCATGGCTGTTGGAAACCTGGTGCATTCTGGGACTGGTAGTCTTTTATGGCAAAATTCTGTTTTCTCATTTCTACCAGCACTGACAGGTTGCTTGTTCAGAGACACTTCACCTTTTCTATAGCCCCTTCCTGAGCTAGGATAAGCTTCCTTATCACAACATGTGCACTCCCCAGAGCACAGGTCCCCACCACCAGACCCAGAGTGCCAAACACCATTCCGGGTGTCAGCCTGCCCCTAATACATATGCATGAGCTGCGGTTGCAGGCACAGCCCCCATCGTATGCAAATGTACCCCATATTATGGACAGCCAGAAAACCTGAACCATGTTTGGCCCCCCAGAACCGGAGTCGGGAACCTCTGCCCTAGAGCAACAGCCTACAGGGGCACAAACACCCACACCCACAGGCTCCACCATCCAATGCCTCATGGAGAGTTAGTCTGTTGTGCCCTGCGTGTAGCATCAGCTCCCTCCACTAGCACCTGCATACCTTTGCAATGCCAACATACACATGGAGACACGTTCCATATACAGCAAACTGTAGCTATGATCACTGTCAAATAACCAATTGTACAGTAAACGCAATGCAGAACAGAGAGCCAGCATAGCAACCGTTCCCATATATGTGGAGTGTGCTCCCACTGTAGTTTGTGACAGTGTTTACCACCCTGGAGAGTGCCCTAACAGTATTGAGTATGGTAGCAATGCCTGCACTGTGCCCAGGACTTGTGTGGCAGCCAGGGCTGCCAATCACCTCTACCATTTCACGATGCTGAAATAGGTGTGGGAGACTGTGTTGGCTTCCCCAGTGTTCTGTGGCTGCCTACACTTCACTGAGCCCCCAATGCTTGCACTGTTACCAGTGTTAGCCTGTGAATCTGCATAATGATGAGCAAGGTATTGTGGGTATGGCCCATACAGGTCGTTCTGGCCAGGATGCCTCTTCAGAGGCATGGGGCAATGGCTGGGATACTGCAGTGGCCAAACGCCATCTGCACGGATAGGGTGGCCATAGCATCTCATGCTGCATGGTCACTCTCACTCTGAATGAGCAGTGACCATGGCATGCCTATCATCCCACATAGTGCTATAGGGTGTTTCGCACATGCAAAATGTGTGGGTTCTGTTTTATAGGGCCCAAACACTGCCGTATCTGCTTGGTGTTGTATCTCTGCCACATTTGGGTGCACATTGCTCCTCTGGAACATGCACTACATTTAGGCTAGCAGACTGTCTGCAGTACACATGTGTATGGCTCCAATACCATGCAGGGTGCAGCAGGTGCAGACTGTCTGTGCCCTCTGCTGGTGACTGCCAGATCGGAGGGGGGGCACTACCAGTGGCCCTGTCACAGGTATTGGTCTGCAGAACCTGTCTTTTTGCCCATTGAATTGTGGTTGCTTGTCCCACAGTCCATCATCATGTAGCTCTACTGTCCCCGTTGCAAATGTTCAGAGTGTGGGTCTGTTGGGGGCAGGTCATGTCCCCCACCCTGACCCAAAGAGGGTGGTTTGCTACGTACAGCATCGTCATGTGCGGCCACACACACCCCTGCTCTGACAACAAGTACCCATGGCAAACACACTGGATATGGACTATTTCAGATGCATCATGGTCCACCAGGGGCAGATATGACTGGCCAATACAAACGGACACAGGTCATTCCTAGGCATGTCAGCAAAATCTACCTGTACTACACTAGCACTGATGGTGACCTGCAGCAGGGCCTAACTCAACCAACCCCGGTACTGCGGACCTGGTGCTGGCCACTGTTGGGGGTTTTCTGGGCTTCCCCTAAGATTATTTGGGGAATTTTCTATTTTTGTTTGGCTGTTTGTGTTCAACCCCAACATTCCTACAGGACCTTAAACTGCTCGTGCCACCGTAAGAGCATGGAAAAATTGTATTTTATTCTGCCAGGCCTGTAACATCACAAGCTTTGCTTTTTATCTTATAAAGGTACAAATTTCAATATCAATCCATAACATCAATACATCTATAACAAGCAAAGCACCTGACTTAAGTGTAAAGAGGTCCTGGAGACAGAGACAGCCTCACTTCAGTGAGATCAGCTAATGTCTGTCTCCCTATCAGAATTTCTCTGCTATATTTATATCCACTTTTAAGCTTGAGACAAATCTACTATTGATATGCAAATTTCCTTCCTTTCAATGTTCCCTATTTTTCAAGCAAATCTGCTCCTTAATCTCTGCCCTCTATTTTTCCCTTGGGGCATCCTGTCTCAATCATTCTCGTGGTAATCTTCATAGCTGTGTGCTGACCCTGGTTCCTGTAGATAAAGTTCTTCAATCTGCCCTTTGTTCATTCAAGGGGCCCAGGTGACCGTTTTGTCACTAGCTGTGTAGTTCTCATTGTCTCAGCCAGGTGACAGATTTTTTCACTAACTGTAGTTCTCATTGTCTCAGCTCTGGGTCAGGATATTAGCTTATTCCGTAGTTCCAAAATGCTGATTCTGCAGTTTTAGTGTGAAAAGATGAAAGGGTCAGCAGGCTTTTTTCTTTCTTAGGCCTGGAGCTCACACATTAGCACAAAGATGGAAAACAGTAGTACCTGAAGGGGGATTCATTTTTTTATCCTTCACCACCCCACCCCACCCTCAGGGTGAGCACGGAACATGCACACTGGTATGGCCTGTAGGTACTCAGTGACTGTCAAACTCACGGTCCATCCCCCCTACCAGGCTGACGTGCTGTAGAGGTGCATACCCCATCTGGTAAGCAGATGTGGACTGCTGTTCTGCATGTGCACTGCATTATGGGTACCGGTGGTTCTATCCTATCCTGGTGACCACAGCAGACAATTTGTTCGGTGACATGCAGTTGTTGTGTAGCCAGCCATTACCATGGTTAGGCCATAGTGGCATAGCACACTGGTTAATACACTGCTTTCTCAACCAGTGGTCATAGGTTCAATTCCTCTCTGTTCCCCCTTGTTATGCCTGTCCTCCACAACTGTTTTTCAGTCCTGTACCAGTCATATCTGTGCATATCTGTGTTTCCAGCACTTTCTGCCCTCATCCCATTTGCCACCAATCCTTCTGTCCATCTATCTGTGCCTGCCAGCTGTGTGGCATTCTGCCCTCATGTGCCAGCTACTACCCCATGTCTTGCACTGGTACCCATTTCTGCATTGCGGCTCTTCATGCTTGCCTCTCCTGTGTCTGCTCTGCATGGCACTGCTACTCATCTGTCCTCCTGTCTCTTTACTTCTCCTGCCACCTATACCTGCTCTGGTGGACAGATATTCCCATCATCAGCCACACGCTCTCATTGTTACACTGTACATTGCCATCACACTGTGCATCACTACAGCTGCCTCCAAAGGGTTTGCCCCCTTTACCAGCTGCCACATGGGCTGCACGCAGGCTTGCCAGCTACATCAGCTCCCACATCTGCTTCCTTCCATCACTTGTACATTGCCCTTCCTTGGTGCTCTGTGCCTTGTTGGGGTACATCTGTGTTTGGGGCATACATTTCATGCCTGTCACCTTGGGGCACCTTACTGCCCTTGGCCACCATTTCATGGGTCACCTTAACATCCTTTGGGCGTCTTTAGCGGCACCTTCGCTTGTGGCAGCTTATAGGGCACCGTATATGGTGCCTTGGTGGGTGCCATCCTACACCACCACATAGGGTGCCTTAGGGTGGGCGCACTAAAAGGCACCTTAGGTTACTGGACTGGGCTGAGGGCTTTTGGTTGGCAGCATGGCTTGGTGCACTATCTGCCTTTTCCAGGCATGAAAAGGATTGCCTCAATCAGCCTTAGTTTATCAAACCACTCAGGAATCAAACTCATGACTGCTGTCTCAGCAGTCATTGCACTAACCAATGTCCTACTCCTCTGTTTCTTTTCTCAGAGTGCTGCAACGTACTTCTATTTACCACATGCTGACGTGCCACGGCACCCACTATCATGAGATAATGGCCAAGGCGCCCTCTATCGCGCGATAACCAGCTTTTCTTGACTTAACGCCGGACCGCCCACTTCCTTATATGGGGTTCCTCACATTAACGCTGCAACTAACGCCGGTAACATTAAGACGGTTTAGTAAAGATACCCCTCAGGGTTTTTCTATGAAAATGCCAGAGACCATGGACAGTGAGTACAATGTGCGCACTGAAAGTAAATATACTTTCCCATCTCTCACTGAACCCTGCCCCAGTCTCGCTCCTTTTCTGACCTGTGTGGAAAGGTACCTGCGCTTTGACCAGTCTGGGTATTCTTACCTGAAGAAGGGGTAGGCAATTTTCAAAGAGAGTTTTCATGAGATGTTTTTCAAAAATGTCCTTAAATAGGAATCTCAGAGGTCTAGTGGAAAGAGTATATTCAACTGGACTCTGTAATGTCAGGATACAAAATCTTTTGAAATGATGGGAGCGATCAATTTGATCTCAGTCTAGCACTATTTGTTAAGAAAGGTATAGGGTTGACTAGGATCATAATTCTGCAGAACAGAAACTGAACTTCAGGGTCTCTGTGGATAGAAACTCCATGTGCAAAAGGGTAAAGTATAACAATGGGTATATACTACCATCTAACTGACCAGAATGAGAAAGTTTTTTATTTATTTATTTTATTTATTTAAAAGTTATTTTACACCGCGCTATTCGGTATCAGTGCGGTTTACAGTAAACAATTTCTGCAAGAGGCTAATAGGAGTGCCTAATGCTTACAATGAACAAGGGTCATAAACTTGGATCAACTGGGTAAAATATTTACATGTTAACTGAAGCAGTTTTAGCAAAATATTTACAGGTTCAATGTTATAATATCAAGTATCATCACAGTCATATGGGGTGTAAGAAAGTAAACTGAAATATTAACAAAGGTGAGAAAGAACAGTTTCCGGGAGACTAATCAGTTGAAATTTAAAACAAATTCTAGAAAGTATTTTTCCATTCAATGCATATTTTAATTCTGGAATCTACTATTAGATAATATGGTTGAGATCCATAATATATGCATACTTTCCACTGAAAATTACCTCCTGAAATGTGTTTATTAGAAGTCTCCAGTCCTAACAACCCCTGACCTCTGTTATTTACATTTACAGGAGTGATGATCCAGAACTTAACGATGTCATCCCTGAGACAATAACAGAATTACAAACATTTGTTAGAGATTGCTGTTGTTTTATAAAATGACCTCTATGAATTTCTGTATATTCTGCCAACAGAGGAAAGTGTAAGTATAGAGCACTGGGTAAGAGTAAAGAAATGATTCAGGATATCATTGGACTCCAGCACTGCACAGCTCAGTGAGGATCTAAGAGACAGATTCTCCACTATCTCCCCCCCTCCCCCAACGCATTCATGTTCATGAAAATAGGGCTTTTAAAATTCAACGTTCTTAGCTTCATTATTCTGGGAGAGGCATGACTGTGGGTGATATGAGGAGCCCAACCATAACATCATGGTGATTCATAGTCGCTGGGTAAGACTAGAGAGAGATGCAGTCCATTCCACACAAATAAAATGCACAGCTACACCGATAAGGAATCCCAAAATTCCAATAAAGAGAAGACCCAATATGTGGGTCCTACAATTAGCCCCCGAGAACGAAATATTGGCAACAAAATGTTCTTTATCTATGTGAAGTTCATTTCTATTTTACTGTATATAACAATTCTTCAATGTAAATATTGCCATGATAACATCTTCATATTGCACCAACTCCAACCTCCTTATATCCTTTTGAAAGTGCAGTCTCCAGAATTGAACACAATACTCCAAATGAGGTCACACCAGAGAGTTAAACAGAGGCACTATCACCTCCTTTTTTCTGCTAGCCAATCCTCTCCCTATGCACCCAAGCATCCTTTTGGCTTTCACCATCACCTTTTCTACCTGTTTAGCTACTTTAAGATCATCAGACACAATTATGCCCCAGTCCCACTCTTCTTTCATGAACAGAAGAACCTCACCCCCTACACTATACCGCTCCCTTGAATTTTTGCAGCCCAAATGCAGGACCCTGCATTTTTAGCATTAAATTTCAGCTGCCATATTCTAGACCATTCTTTAAACTTAACTGATCCCTCCTCATGTTATCTACATCTTCTTGGGTGTCTACTCTATTGCAGATATTGTTATCATCTGCAAAGAGGCAAACCTTACCCAAAAGTGCTTCTGCAAGATCACTAACAAAGATGTTAAAATGAATCAGACCACTGAGAGATCCCTGCGGCACACCACTGGCAACCTCCTTCTCCTTAGAGTGAGCTCCATTTACCTGTACCCTTTGCCGCCTCCCACTCAACCAATTTCTAACCCAAGCAGTAACTTTAGGGTCCATCCCTATGGTGCTCAGTTTGTTTATAAGTCACCTGTGCGGAACGGTGTCAAAGGCTTTACTGAAATCTAAAAACATCACATCTAGGGCTCTCCCTTGGTCCAAATCCCTGGTCACTAAATCAAAAAATCAATGAGATATGTCTGACCTGCCTCTGGTGAATCCATGCTGCCCCGGATCCAGTAATCCGTTGGACTCCAGAAACCTCAGTATTCTCTCTTTTGGTAGCCTTTCCAATAATTTACTATCACATGTGCCACTCTCCATTCCTCTGGCACCACTCCCAACTCCAAAGAAGCATTGACAAGGTCAGTCAGTGGGGCCACTAGAATGTCCCCAAGTTCCTTCAATATTCTTGGATGTATCCTATCCAGACCCATCACAATGTCTACTTTTAGCTTAGCTAGTTCCTCATGAACACAATCGTTCGAGATCCCCGTCGCTTCTGTTCCTAGTTGTGGATGTTTTCTGAGATCCTGCTCCTGGTTCTAATACTGAAACAGACCATCTGGTGATCACTGCATATGAGAAGATCTCCCACTATAACATCAGAAACACTTTCACCACTGGTAAGCACTAAGTCCAGTATGGCCCCATCACGTGTGGGTCTGTTACCAGTTGCCTGCATAGTTCTCCTTGTAGAGAATCCAGGATCTCTTTACTTCTAGATGATACTGCAGCAGGGATGTGCCAATCCACATCCAGCAAATTCAAATCACCTAATAGTAGCATTTCTCCTTTCATGGCAATACAACATATGTCTTCTATTAAATCATTGTCCACTTCTAATATCTGTGAGGGGGATCTGTATATAACTCCAATGCAAATAGATTTCCCGTTCTTAAAAAGACGTGGAAGCCAATTCTGTTTTAGTCATCCTGCCCCTGTATGGCCAGTCAGAATCGGGGTGTACAGCGGTAGTACCTGATTCTGACCTCTGTACATCTGGAGTTGCTTCTCTGACCACCGCCCGCCCTTGCTCCACCCTGGCCCACCCAATCCCACTCACGAACAGAGCTCCCCACACAAGTCGTCTATACGTGCGGGGAGCTCTGTTCCCAGCAGCTCGATCCGGACATTTAGCAGGTCTGGACATCTGGATCAGACATCCAGACCCACTATACATGGGTCAGAATCTACCCCATAGCTATTAGCCCCACTCACTGTATTTAACAGTGATCCCAAACTTTCAACAATGAACCAATCATCTAAAATGCATTCATCGCTACCAACTAATTACATGCTACTCCGATGTACAAAAATCTTCCAGTCACCAATCTGTGGCATGCTGAAAACCAGTCCTCTGGGATTCATTCATCACTACTAGCCAGTCAAAAACATCCTTGAATCACAAATCTGTTTCAAGTTAGAGACCCATCAGACCACTATAGTCACTACTTCCACCAATAAATGCAAGCTCTTACTATACTCACACACTGTCCACCAATGACACACATCCCTGTACTTCTATCTATCATTATATCGCAGGGAAAAACACTCTTTTTGTTTATATCTCAGGTTGTCCACTATACAAAAGAATCAAGCTAATTGTATATCTATATATAGAATTATGATTATATGATTACAACTCCCCTATGCCACTATCTGGACCTTCTGAAGATCTATCCAGAAACAGATTTTGGTTCAATAGAACCACAGCACCATTGAGTAACGAATGTTTGGTGAGGACTTAGTATATTGTAATCGCCTCCTAAATGACATTGTCGTTCCCCTATTCCCTTTATTATTTCCTATATTTTGTGCTGACACAGCCCCCTTGATGTGGACTTTACCATTGTAAATTTTGAATTACTGTTGCATTTATATATGTCCTGTATAAGTTTAATTTTCCACAACTACGTGAAATGTATATTTCAAAATGCTTAAATAAGAATAAAAAAAAATGCATTCAAGGGTGTATAAACCTCACCTCAACAACGGTGTGAGGACAGTGAATCCCTGCAACACAGCACAGCCGCTCTCTGCTATGATCAAACCCAACGAGGACTGACACTCCTCTGCCTGTTCACCGCTGTAGCTACACCTGAGCCCGTGTTAATCAGTCAGATGCCAGTGAGACTGTGGAAACTCATTTGCTCTGGCTGGAACCTTATTAAACTGTGGCCAAGGCAGGAAACACTTTCCTTTCAAGATCTGGAAGGGAAGGTTTGTGCCTTGCATGAAAAGTTGGAGGGGTTACTCCATAATGATTACCGCCCTGTGTTCTTGCTGATGTTTGTGCTTATTGCAGAGTTGCTACACCGCCCTTCATGGGCACCAAAGCGATTTATAGTAAATGGAAATGTGTAACATAAAAGTAAACAATAGACCATTCATAAAAGCAAGAAGGAAAGAAAAAAACCTAACATCCACTTCTCTCTCCTCCTCTAGTGGTCCTGATCTGTCCTTGATTTCTGAGCATCACCTTTACTGCTGACATATCGAAGAGCTTTCTCCTGCGCCGAGGACACCCCCACCCCACCCTGTGCTCCTAAAGCCCTCCAGGGACTCCTGGTGACATCACAGGAGCTCTCCTTGCAGTCTTGTAGAGTAAATAAAGAACCTTTTAGCATCATTCTGGGATTGTCTCACTGTTCTTGCAACAAAAATAGGCACAGAGTGAAAGACTCACTGAGCAGATTAGATAACTAGTCAGTTTTCAGCAGCTACATTCAGCTGAATTTAACCGGTTGGGTTTTTAGCAGAAGGATCTCCTAAATCTAACTGATCAAGACATGACCCTCTGGATTTAATGTGACTGGCTCCTGCAGCTGAAATGTAGCCAGTTTGCACAAAATAGCAGGCATAACCCTATTAAGTTCTCTAATTCCCCCCCCCCCCCCCAGCTATCATCATATCTTCCAAGCCAGGATTCTTCCATCTTTACCAGTCTGTATTTAAAATAAGAAATCACACCTGCAAAGAAAGATAAAGGAGACAAGGAAGTGTTTAAGACCTTTGTTGAAGTGCTCTAAGGTTCCTCCCTACAACAGAACAAAGCCTTTGTCAGGGGCTTGGGACCTTGGTTACAAATATAAATAATAGTTTTTAATAGAAAAGTATAACATAAACCATACAAAAAAGATAAAGGCATGCTGGCCAAAGTTTTAAAAAAGTGTTAAAAAGATATAGACGTTATTTATTTATTTAGCTGCATTTATATCCCACTTTTCACCGGGTCAAAGCGGTCAATTGGGGGATAGATTTAACATGAGGGGATATGAGACACATACGCTAATACTTACAGGGAACATGGGCAATGGAGGGTTAAGTGGCTTGCCCAAGACCACAAGGAGTGCCTACAGGACTAGAAATCCCAGTCCCTCCGACCTGAGATTGCTGTCCCCAGGTGGGACTTGAACCCCCGGCCCTGTGGCCTGAAGTACCTTGTCCTAACCACTAGTCCACTCCACCTATTATAGAAATAATAGATGGGTAAAGGGGCACTAAGAGGGGACAAGGCCATAGTGGAGAAACTGAATAAATTCTTTGCTTTGGTCTTTACTGAGGAAGATGTAGGAATGTTACCCATGACTGAAATGGTATTTAAAGGTGATACTGCAGAAGAACTGAAAGAAATATCAACACATCAGGAAGATGTATTACAACTAATTGATAAACTAATTGTCCCCTCCCCTTTTGTGTGAATCCTACTTGCCCTATCCTCTGCTTTCCTCGTGTCTTGTTCTCATTTATGTTTTGGTCTTGTCTCTCCTGTTTTATTGCTTTTCTATCAATGAAATTGTATTTCCTTTCCACTTCGTTGGCCTTGGCCTTCTTTTAAATTTGGTTTTATTGTACACCGCTTTGCTTGCCATTGAAAGGCGGTTTTTATCAAATGAAATAAAACATAAACATAAACATAAACATGAAGAGTAGCAAATCACCTGGACCAGATGGTATACATTCAAAGGTGTTAAAAGATCTGAATTATGAGATTGCAGACCTGCTAGTAGTAATCTGTGAACTATCACTAAAATCATCTATAATACCTTAAGATTGGAGGATGGCCAATGTAATGACAATTTTTAAAAAGGGTTCCATGGATGATCCAGGTAACTATAGACTGGTGAGCCTGACAAAGTCTAGCCTGTATAATATGGGATGGCTGGTCACTAGCATGAAGAGAAAGATGAGAACACAATGGACCCTTAGCCCCATCCATCCTTGCACTAGAGTAACTGGGAAGGGAGAATCCTCTCCTCCATTTGACCCTATGCTAGTGTGCCCAGAGAAACCCTCTAATTGGTCTGGGCAGATCTGCTGGCCTCTGTCAGGGATGTCAAACTCCAATCCTGGAGGGCTGCAAACCAGTCTGGTTTTTGGAATGTCCCTAATGAATATTCATGAGCTATATTTGCATACACTGTCTCACTGTATGCAAACAGCTCATGCATGTTCATTGTGGTCATCCTGAAAACCTGACTATCTAGGTGTGTCCTGACGACTGTGTTAAGAACCCTCTACTCTAGATACAATGGGGCAAAATTTATAGATGTGATCAGCCTGCTTCGTTTGAGGCTGGGGAGGGGGGAAGGAGGCAAGAAATAGCCCTTTCCCCATATTGACATTGATTAGTTTTCTCTTACCCCCTCCATCCCACTATTATGTTGCTCTCACTTCTACACACACTATCACTCTTTCACCCCCCCCCCCCCATTACTGCCTCCCAGCTATTCAGTTATAGCTGTGACAAGGTGACATAATAAAATAGATTCAAACCTTAGGGGTATGTTTACTAAAGGGCGCTAATTGCGCTGCCATGACGTTATCACGCGATAAGGTATGTTATTGCGCAATAATGGTGCTTTACCGGGCAAAGACGTCACATATCGCGTGATAACGCGTGCAGCGGCGGAAACGAGCACTGAGGGTGGAGAAAGGCTCCCCGGCGGGCGGAGGAAGGCTCCCCAGGGGCAGAGAGATGGGGTCAATGGGCGGAGAGTAGGCGTGGAGTGACTCCCTGCACACTAATGCCGTGAAATTCAGCTCCAAAAATTAGCGCGAGTGAAACCCTCGCACTAGGCAAATGTGCAGGAAATAGAAACCATTTCCGTCAGCAATGTACAGCAAACCCAGGGAAACCTTAAAAAAGTGTTAGTTGTGATACATGTGCATGGAACTAAAAGGCAAATAAACATTGAAAATGACCTGAATAAAATTTAAAATCAACATAACTAAGCTGGCCAATAGTGATATTAATGGGAAAAATAAAAAAAACACTACCGAGAAAGCTCATAAAAAAAGATATTAATTTTGGAAGGGTCTATGCTCTGTCCCCCTACAAGGTGAATGATCCCACATTGAAATAGCGCTGATCAGGGTTCTCCCTTTTCATTGGACAGGTTGCTTATGGCGTGCACATGTGGCACAACAGCAGGGTGGGCATGTCGTAAAGGGCAACTGTACAGATGCTGGAAAATGGGATACAGAGGGCTGCAGGTGGCACATGCTGTGGTGCAGTTGGGGCATAGTGCGGACTAAGGAGATGCCCTGGTGGCACATAGGAATGCTGAAACTGTACAGCAGCCAGACAGCAACTGATGAGGGCTCAATATGGGCATGAGTGTGTATCTCGCAGTGTCACAGGGGATAGTACCCAGCAGGTACCCCCAAGGGTACAGAACATTGGCAGGCGGTGGTGGTGGGGGGGGGGGGAAGCACGGACGTCTATGCAGGCACCCCTACCACAGATCCCGAATCATAGGCAGCCGCCTAACGGCACACTGGATGGCATGAGACTGCACACCACGAGCACCACCAGCATATGGGCATGTCAGCATGGTGGCGGAGGGGTACTGGTGGTGGAGGGGGCAGTGGCATCTGCCCACAGCAGACCATGGCCTAGCCCTGTTTAGGTGGGTGCCGTGCACTGCAACAGACAGGCTCTGTCTGACGAACAATCATGGTATCCCCAGGGAATGAACTGTCCCTGTGGCAACAGTGTGGCGCAATACACACAGCCAGTGTGTTCAGGAGCAAAAGGTCACAAGTTCAAGTCCCAGCTGTGGCACCTGCCAACCTAGTCCCCATATTTTACCCAGTACCAAACGGCGGTAATAAAGATGGAAACCTTTATTTCAGATAACATAAGCATGCCCGAAATGCCTATATTTTACCCTACAGAGCACAGACACCATAAATATGTGCAATCCCTAGAGCAGAGTTTCCCCAACTCCAGTCCTCGAGGGCCAAACACCATTCAGGTTTCATGCTGTCTCTAATAAATATGCCTGTGCTGCACTTCTATGCGCCGCCCCCATGGTATGCAAATGTATCTCATGCATATTCATTAGGGACAGCATGAAAACCTGAACAGTGTCTGGCCCACCAGGACCGGAGTGGGGAACCTCTGCCCTAGAGCAGCGGCCAACAGGGGCAGAAACACCCACACCCACAGGCTCCATTATCCAAAGCCTCATTAAGAGGCAGGATGTTGAGCCCTGCATGCAGCAGCATCTCCCAATACTAGCACTTGCATACCTTAGCAATGCCGCCGTAAACTTGGGAGTATGTTACACATATATCAAAAGGTTGTTATGATTACTGGCAGATAGCAATTCCTAAGTTAAGCACAATTTGCTGATTGAGCTGCATCATAGCAACCTTTCTGATATCTGTGGAGTGTGTTTCAGTTCTGGTTTCTGACGGTGTTTACCACCCCGGGGAGTGACCCCAAAAGTATTGCGAACCATAGCCATGCCTGCACCGTGCCCAGGACTGGTGCGGTGGCCAGGGCTGCCAAAAGCTTCTTATTTGCACAATACTGACATAGGTGTGGGAGTGTGTGTCTCTCTATCCAGTGTGTGGTGGCTGCCAACACCTTACTCAGCCTACACTGCTTGCACTGTTTCCAGTGTAAGCCTGCCAATGAGCATAATGAGGAGCAAGGTACTGTGGGTATAGCCCGGACAGGGTGGCCTGGGCAGGAAGCATCTGCACAGGGCATAGGGCAATGGCTGGGACATTGTAGTGCCTGGCCACCACCTACACAGACAGGGTGGCCACAACATGTCCTGCTGTGAGGTCACACTCACCCTGACTGAGCAGTGCCCACGGCATGGCTAGGTTCCCCCATAGTGTTATATAGTATTTCTCTCAAGTGATATCTATGGTTCTCTGTTCTGGGGGCCCAATCACTGACTTATTTGCTTGGTGGGTGTGCTCACATCCCAGTTCTGGTTGCACACATCTCCTCCAGGAACATGCACTATGGACTAGCTAGCAGACTGTCTGCAGTTATATGTGTATGGCTGGAACACCTTGCAGGGTGCAGTGGTTGGAGAATGTTGGATGGGAGGGGGGGAAGCTGAGCATTTCCAGGTCTACTGTCTGTCTGCCATTGCCTTATGGATGTATACAGATATACATTGACTGCCCTGTAGGGTGTCTGTTCCCCAGCAGGACTGGGGTTGATGGTCCCCTCTACTGCCACCATTGCAGGGAGGTAGGTAGAATGTGGATCTGTTGGTGGGAAATCCTGTTTCCCACCCTGAGCCACAGAGGGTGGGTTGGGTGGTGGTACATAATCTGCCTAGGGGTCCAAACACCCCCTTTCACCTACATCATGTGCCCATGGCACGAACACAGGATACACACTATTCTGGGTGCATCATAGCCCATAAGGGCTAGATGTGACTGAGAAATACAGATGGACACAGATATATCCTAGGTGCATCTGCAGGAACTACCTATCACACACACTGGCACTGATGAGGACTACAGCATAGCCTAATTCAGCCATGAAAGGTGCTGTGGACCTGGTGCTGGGCGCCCCACCTCACCCTCAGGGTGAGCACAGTACCCGCAGAATGTGACGATCTGTAGCTACTCTGTGCCAGTAACACACACGGTCAGTCTGGTGGGGGTGACCTTGTGCACCTCCACCAGGCTGTGGTGCCATGGGGGTGCACAAGATCAGTTCCCCCTACCAGGCTTAGCTGCTGTGGGGGTGCATACCCCATCTTGTGATCATCTGTAGACTGCTGATTTGCATGTGCAGTGCATCATGGGTACGGGTGGGTTAGCCCTATCCAGGTAACCACAGCAGACAGTTTGTGTGGTGACCTGCAGTCCTTCTGTAGCCAGCCAGGGGCTTGTTAGTAGCTGTAGCCCACTGGTTACTTCACTGCCTGTAAAAGCAGAGATCATGGGTTGGATCCCACAGTGGGGTTATTTGATAGGGCTGTCTGAGGCATTTTGTTTTTCTAATTTAAATTAGTGCTGCCAGCAAAGACACACTCACAGTGCTGTAACCGTAAGGTGCCCCATAAAGTGCCCCATAAGGCGCCCTATAAAGTGCCTTATAAGGCACCCTATAGGGAACATTATAGGGTGCCTTGTTGGACAGTGCACCTTATAATGTGCCCTCTGGAGTGCCTTATAGGGTGCCCTATGCGGCACCTTAGGTTACGGCACTTTGTGGGTGTGTTTGCTGGCAGCAAAGATTTAAAAGAAAAAAGAAAATGCCTCAGACAGCACTGAGTAAAAGTAAAGGATAATGCTTCAGACAGCCTTATTCATCAAGCCCACTGGGGGATTGAACCCATGACCCCTGTACCATCCATCACTGTATTAACCATTGTGCTATTCCTCTGTTGCTGTTTGCAGCTCAGTGCGCCTTCTTAAGACTAACACGCGTTAACATTCCTGGAGGAAAGGTCCATAAACCACTATTAAAAAGGGACCCAGGATAATCAGTGCTTGACCCAGTACAAGCATTGTGGAACCTGTGTCTTTTGGGGATACTGCTAGGTACGTATGACCTAGATTGGCCACTGTTGGAAACAGGATACTGGGCTTGATGGACCTCGGTCTGACCCAGTATGGCATATCTTATGTTCTTATGTTCTTAACATGCACAGCTCCCTCTATCGCCCGATAATGTGTGCAGCACATGTTAGCACGCGATAACGTGTGCTTGCTATGTTTAGACCGGAACGCCCACTCCTTTTATGGCATCCTGCACATTATCGCCGGGCACACATTAAGACCGTTTAGTAAACATACCCCTTAGTTTTTCTTTCTCTCTTCTTATTGTTATTTGTACTAAATTAATTTCCCTTTTCCACCTTTCCTCTCCCCTCTGATTTCTGTCTCAGTATTTCCTCTAGAGGTTTCCACCCTATTGTCATCTTTTTGTCATTTCCTAGATTCCATTTTTCTTGTTTCCCCCTTTCCCCAGGAAAGTTCTTTATCCTACTACAATGCTGCCATTGTCCTCTTCCTCCCATTCTGTTCTCTCTCTCTCTCTCATTTATTGTATTATGTTTTGCATTTGATATATCAGTTTATAGGTCCCGTAATTTAAAAGTAGCGGTAAGAACAGACTCACATCTCACAACAACCAAAGTTACAATAGTGTTTAATTTCCTTCCTCCTCACTCATTCAGCTCACCACACAATTCCCTCATCTCTCTCCACTATTGCCCCTTCCCATCATCTCGCCTCCCCACTCATCTCTTATCACCTCTCATCTCTTATCTCTCCCTGCATCCCCCCTCGACAACTTATATCCACTAACAATCTACTTCTATCTAGGCCTTTCACTCGCACCGCTAACTCCCGACTTCGCTCCTTTCTCCTTGCTGCACCCTACGCCTGGAACAGCTTACCTGTGTCTATATGCCAAGCACCCTCCCTGGCCCTCTTCAAATCCAGGTTAAAGACCCACCTCTTCACTGCCACATTCAGATCCTGACTTCTATGGCCTAACTGTATGACCACATTATGCTTTGCACTAAATTGTATTGTGTATTGTCGCGACTAGATTGTAAGCTCAGACGAGCAGGACTCCGACGAGCAGGGACTGCCTCTTGTATGTATGTCTGTACAGCGCTGCGTGCGTGGCGCTCTGTAAGTGTTAAATAGTAGTAGTAGTAATCTCTTCTTCCTCATTTTCCCCCCTTTCTTACCATCCCTCTTTTGCCTTTTCCCCACCTCTTACCTCTCTCCTTCCCCGTCCTTTATTCCATCTCTTACCTTCCCACCTCTCCTTCTGGCAAGCACTGCTCTAACAAGACCTGATATTTTTTGGAGGGCCCCAAAATTAACTTGGGGGGGGGGGCACTGGGCATACAGGCAGGACTGGCCCAACTGCCAGGTAAACTAGGCAATTGCCTAGGGTAGAAACTTCCAGAGGGCAGCAAAAGCAGGTATTCAAAGCTAAATAATAGATTTTCACAGTGGGGGGGGGGGGGGGAGTTTGAGGTTCAGCTAGGGAAAACAACACTTTAAACCAACTCTTGGGCTGGCCCTGCATACAGAGGATTTTTTTTTGCCGGGGCTGGCCTGTGTGCCACGGGGATGCCTGGGACTGCGATTGAGGGAAGTCATAGTGTTCATGGCTCTCACGGAGTGCAGTGGGAGGCTGCTTGGAGACATCAAGTCTGATGAAGTTCAGAAAGGCATTGAAGCACTATTTGTTCCTAACATACTACCCCGAAGACACTCCATCTGACAATAGTACTCATGCAGATCTCTCATACCTGACCCCGGTAGAGAATGGGTAATTATGATGTTTATTACATGCTCATTATACTATGCCATATTTATTATCACGATATTTGGCATTTTTATTCTGCTCTTTAATTAATTTCTTACCCACGGCATTATAGATATTCTTGTTCGCATCTAATTAACCAAATAACCATGTATATAGTAGCCATGTATATCGTTTTTTGTCTATAGTTACCCTGATTTCCACCAAGTTTATGTACCTTGTTCTATGTAAAAAACCAATGCTGCTTGTACCATTGTGTTTATATTTGTTCATATGTAAACCGCACTGAATTAAGAGCGCGGTATATAAGAGAAATAAATAATAATAAAAATAATAATGTAATAAATTTTGTAAATAGTTTTCCCCTGTTATCCAAGTTTTTGTGCCCTGTTACCTGTAAAACTCATACGCTTTCAACTGTACTGAGCATTTTTGTTACATGTAAACCGCGCTGATGCTGAATAGTGCGGTATATAAGAGACTATAAATAAATAAATAAAAATAAATTGGGGGGGGGGGTGAGCCACAAGGACCAAGCCTCCATTCCCAATTTTAGAGGCAAAGTAGAGAAACCTTCCAGAAGGAGGCGGGGCTGCCTTAAAGGGACAGTAGCCACATAGCAAAAATACTGAAAGTCGGCAAAATTAAAAATTAAATTTAAAGGTCTAAAATTATGGGGATCAGGTGCAGGAGGTCTGCCCACCCCAAAATGTATTTTGTATAACATAAAAATGTTAAATGTGGCTACAGAATGCTCTATTTTTCCTAAGGGGGACGTTGAACCCCTGGGGGTTAGAATTCAACCGGAGCCTTAGTTTCATTTAAAAAGGATAAATCCAATGTTTCTTGGATTTAAAAAGTCTGGTTTAATGCTTTAAAATGATGTTTTATTGAAAAACAACTCCGGGCTCCATAGATTAACATTGTAGTTAATGAGAGGGGTGCAGGGATCTGTTTTAAGGGCTGCAATTCAGGCGGGAATGTCGCTGCTTCTGATGCAGTGAGGTGATTTTAATTTCAATTGCAGTCCAAATTGAAAGAAATAGTACAGAGACATTAGAACTGGTCCAGCCTTAAGGGGCAAATGTTTTGAAGTTGGAATTTAGAGTTTTGGGGGTGGCTGTAGAAGGTGCTGGGGACCTATTTGAGGTTTGGTGAGTGGATGAGCACTAATCTGAAAGCTACAAATGTGGGTGATAAGATCTTGAATCTGGCAGTCGGGGTTGAACAACGTAAGACGCAAGAGGTGGGCTGGTAGTGTAGTGTGTGAGAGGAATAGTTTTGAAGGTTAAAGGCAATTATTTGAAGAGAAATTACTTTTAGGGAAGCTCATTGTGACAAACATGAAGGCAGAAAAATGAAATAGTGGTGAAAAAACATTTGCAGAGGTTTGAGGGAGCAGGACTTTAATTTGGGGTAAAAGGCTGTGCTTGCGAGTATCGGAGGTGGACTCTGAAAAAGTTTACAGGAATATATTGACTGGTTTGTGGCTTGGATTCAAAAGCTTAAATAAATGCAGATACGGTGGAAGAGGTTAGTGAACCCTGCTAAAGAAAAAGGGGATGATAGTGACAAAGGAACAGGTTTGAAAAACCAAAACCAAGGTTTCTTAAACTAATAAAAAAATTTTTAAAAATCTCACTAATTCTCTTGACGGAGAGAATTCAGTGAGCTCTGAAGACATTGTGCTGGGAAAAAATTTAAATTAAGGCTGAAGACCATTTCTTTTTGAAGAAAAAAAGGTTTAAAATGCTGTCAGCATGAGCTATGTGGCAAATGCAATGCTGAAGGCCGACAGCCTGTAAATGCGGCACAGACCGAGGAGCTTTGGGTTTCAAGCTGACGTCTTTCTTTGATTTCTCCTAATAGAGGCCATTCTCCTGAAAAGAAAATATGAATTGAAGGAATTCTATGTAGCAGATGAGAACTGTATGAAAGACTTGGCCCATGTGTGAATGAGAAGGTTTTTAGAAAGGGATTGTTAATTATTCTTTATTTTAGTAAGGATGGGACAGGGAACAAAGAAATTCAATTCAGTCTGAATGTCTGTTACTCCAGGACTGAAACAGCCTCAGCCTTAGATCTGGGTTTCCCTTTCTGAGTTGTAAAGATAGGGAGGAGGTTGTAAGCTCTGATGAGCAGGGACCGTCTCTTATATGTGCCTGTACAGCGCTGCATATGTCTTGCAGCGCTATACAAATGATCAGGAGCAGTCAGTAGAACTTCGTTGGACCTATATAACCAGATCATCAGGAGCAACTGGATCTGAATTGGGCTCCTGCACAGGAGAGTGGCAAGGAAAAGTAACTTACCATTGTGCAGCAACCCTGCAGAGACACATAAAAATGAATGAGCTCGTGACATTTAATCTGAAAAATGTATAAACACAGAGTGGAAAGTTGCCTGTTCAAGGGTAGTTCCTGAGGAAAAAGAACAAAGTGTTGTTGCTAACTACTGTCGAGTCAGTGTTGATTACTGGTGACCCTCTGGATGGTTATATCCTGATCTGTGTTTGGTCTTCAGTCAGGCGGCTCATTGATGACAGAGTGGCGCCCGTAGCTGCTGTCATCGTATTGATCCATCTCATTGCCGGTCTTCCTCTTTTGCGTTGACCTTCTACCTTGCCAAGCACGATGTCTTTCTGTAATAATCTCTCTCTTCGCATGATGTGTCCAAAGTATGAAGTGGAAAAATAAATCACTTGCCTGAATTGTAATGAAAATATCTTACACTAGAAAGAAACTGTAACTTGAGAATATCTTTATTGAGAAGAATATTGTTTTTTAAACAGAATTAATATTTATTGGAAGTTTTTATGGGACAATAGTGCCATAGTTTTAATAAGCTAAAAAAACTTTGGATCCTTTTCAGAAATTTTTAATGACCTATTTAGCTTTAAGTGGATATGATTATTTAATTCCATTCTGTTAACACTACCAAAATCCTGAGTCTGTAACATCACATTGGTAGGGCTGAATCCTATTTAACTTTCCTCTCATCCCTTGTTCTCCTGCTGGGGAAACGGGTTGAGCTGTCGTTGCTGAAATTCAGTGCACCTCTGCCAGGAAAGACATCACAACCAGAGGTAACCACTTCGCTCAGACTCCACTTAAACATCACCGGGATTCTAGTAAGAGTCTGATTGCTTCTGCCTGGGCAGGGGGTTACACTAGTTATATTCTTTACTACAAATAATGCCTTTCTATGCACCAAAAATGGATTTCTGAGTAAATAGTCTGCATCAGCTGTCAGGCATCGTGCAAAATGTTTTCTGTGTTATGAACTCATTTTTTCCCAAACACTTCTGGAAGCTAAATTTGGAGATGTCCTAAGAGGCAGTGTCCCATAATTTCATTTAATTTAAACCTGACCATCCACAAGCCTGCTGTAAATAAATAAATGTGCATGCACAGAAAACAAATAATGCATTTTTGAAACATCCAGAACGACCTCATCAGGTACCAAGTATCACTGTATTCTTTTATAAGCAACATCGCTACAATAAAACAACACTATTAAGAACATAAGAAGTCCAGCATCCTCCCCCCTCACTGCTAATCCAGCATCTCCCCTCTGTCTCTTAACCTCCTCTCCTAGTCCTGCATCTTTCTATGTCCTCTGCCTTCCCCTCCACCCCAAAGATACAGCTAAAGTAAGAGGAGCACTTCCCAGACCCTCCCCCTTCCCCAATAATTCAACATTTCTCCTTCCTTAAGCTCCTCCCCCCCCCTCATCTCCCACTGCCATATTTGCTGTGCCCTGGATCACATCCCCTTTTGTCTCCCTACCTCAATCGTCCTCCGAAACCACTGCTGCAAGTAAATTCTATGGCCTAAAACACCATCCCCCCTCCCCCAACTACACACTGGCAAGCCAAAACCTTAAAAGGTCATAAGTAAAACACCCTCCTAAGAACAGTTTCCACTGTCAAAGAGAAGAGTCGTCAGAACGGGGCTGGGGACCTCGTTCATGAACAATAACCATTTATGAGCAAAACATTTGACAAGGCAGCAGAGTAACAGTAAAAGGCAAACTTGGAGCCATATACAAAATAGGGACAGCAGGGAAAGGCCTGGGGGTTGCTCTGTGGACTGTATGGTGATGTGCATGACTAAATGTCAGAGCCAAAGAATTCCAGGAAGAGGAGTGTCGTTAACTTTCTGCGAAAGTCTCCAATGTCTGAGAGGGAGCGAAAGTCTGGGGTAGTGAGTTCCAAGTTGTTTGAGCATAGAAGCGGAAAGCTCTGTTGGAGGTGGAGACGTTGTGGGTGATTGAGGTAGGTACTGAAAGGAGGGAGTGATTTGCTCTTCTGCACAGTCTCTAGCATTGAGTAATGTCAAGAAATGCCTGTAGGGAATCTGCAGAAAACCGAGTTACTTACCTGTAACGTGAGTTCTCCAGGGACAGCAGGATAAGTCAGCCACAAGTGGGTGACGTCATCCGACGGAGCCAGAGACGGAATACTCTCACTAGCCCAGAGGGCTTTAGCCCCCTGGGCATGACCACTAGCCCCACCTCCGGATCCGCCCCTAGCTGGCCAGGTTTCCCAAGCTGAAGCGGTACTCAGGCTAGGAGGCGGATCGCGAGAAAAGGGAATTCCCCGCCGGGGAGGAGGGAGGGAAGGTGTGGCTGACTTATCCTGCTGTCCCTGGAGAACTCACGTTACAGGTAAGTAACTCAGTTTTCTCCCAGGGCAAGCAGGATGAGTCAGCCACAAGTGGTGTCTCCCCAGCTACATATGCAGTGGCGGGGAGGGACTGAAGAACGGACCACGCATAATAAGGTGCAAGTATTTTTAATGCTTGCGTGGTTATAGTCAACTGACAGGCTGTGCAATATCGCATTAGTGCGGTAACAGAATAGTGCGTAAACAATCAACAATGCAAGAAGTGCAACAACAGCAACAACAAGAACAGTGCACAGCAAACTAGAAAACAAGCGGCCCAGGAGCCAGCAGGCAAGGGCAGCGTATTCATCAAGGCAAGCAGAGCAGAACAGGGCACAATGATGTCAAGCAACAATCAGTTAAAGGCAACAAGGTGCATGGAACAATGATACATCAGCAATCAAGGCAAAAGGTGCAGAGACATCTTTCAATAATCAATAAGGTGCCGTGACACCAATAAGGCATCACTCAGTGCAATCAGTCACGAGTTCACGGCCTGTAGAGGGGTTGGCAGTAGAAAGCACTGCTAGCCCGAAAGCGGAGCCTCCGTGATCGGCTCTGTCGAGGCAGTAGTGCCTCTGGAAAGTCTGTACAGATGACCACGTGGCGGCTTTGCAGATGTCAGGTATAGGAACGGAGTGGAGGTTTGCGATGGAGGCGGCCAAGGCCCGCAGGTGATGTGCTGTGATGCCCGCGGTGGGGCTAGCCCCAGCGCGAGAAAGGCAGAAGGAGATGCAGGCGGAGATCCAGCCGGAGAGTGTGCGCTTGGAAACTGGTAGGCCCGGCTTGTTGGGGTCGTATGACATGAAGAGCTGTGACCCTTTGCGCAATGGTGCTGTTCTATTGAGGTAGCACCGTAGGGCCCTGACGCAGTCCAGTGTTTGCAGGCGTTGTTGCTCCGGACTGGAATGCGGTCCCGGGAGGAAGCAGGGCAGCTCAATGGTTTGATTGATGTGGAAGGAGGACACCACCTTGGGAAAAAACTTGGGGTGTGTCCGAAGGCAGACGCGGTCGAGGTGAAAGATGGTGTAAGGCGGGTAGGCCACGAGAGCATGCATTTCACTGATCCGCCTGGCTGAAGTAATTGCGACGAGGAACAATGTCTTCCAGGAGGCGAACTTCAAACCCGCTGACGGAATGGGCTCGAAGGGCTCCTCCGTTAGCTGATTGAGGATGACATTAAGGTCCCATGCGGGCACGGGTTCCCTCAGGGGAGGGCGTAGATTGGATAAGCCTCTCATAAAGCTGGTCACGATGGGCATTTTTGCTACTGAGGAGTCACCAACGCGGTGATGGAAGGCCGCAATGGCAGACAAATGGACCCTGATGGACTGAGTCTTCAGGCCGAGGGAAAAGAGTGACTCAAGGTATTGGAGGAGCTGCGGCATGGGACAAGAGAAAGGGTCGATGTGCCGAGCCGCGCACCAGCTGGAGAAGCGCCGCCACTTGAGGCTGTAAGATTTTCTGGTGGAAGGGCGCCGGGCTGCTAGTATGATCTGCTGTACCTCGGTCGTTAGGTTGAGGGGTGCCAGAGCTAGCCTTTCAGCTTCCAGGCTGACAGAGATAGCATCCTCAAGTTGGGGTGGAGCATTGCGCTGCCGTCCTGTGATAGTAAGTCCGACCGCAGGGGTAGTTGGATGGGAGGGGCCACTGCCAGGCATTGGAGATATGGGAATCAGATTTGCCTGGGCCAGGAAGGAACAACCAGAATGATCCTGGCCCGGTCCCTGATGATCCGTTGGATTGTCCGTGCGATGAGCGGAGTTGGCGGGAACGCATAAACCAAGGCCCAGCTGTCCCATGTCACATCGAAGGCGTCCGCCGCTAGTCTGTGCGGAGACGGTCTCTTCGAGCAAAAGAGGGGGCATTTGGCATTCTCTTGGGAGGCGAAGAGGTCGATCTGGGGCAGGCCCCACTCCCTGAAGAGAAAAGAAGACACGTCTTTGTGAAGTGTCCATTTGTGAGGACTTAGCTGTCTGCTGAGGCGATCTGCTAGGACGTTCTCCTCTCCCGGTAGGTAACAGGCCTGGAGGCTGCATTGGAGCGAGAGGGCTAGTTGCCAGGTGAGGAGGGCTTCTCTGCACAGAGGGCGTGAGCCCGTGCCTCCCTGTTTGTTTAAGTAGTACATGGCGACTTGATTGTCGGTCTGTATCTTGATTGCTTTTCCCTTGACGAGATCCTGAAAGGCCAGGAGGGCAAGGCAGACAGCTCTGAGCTCGAGGACGTTGATGTGGAGGTCCCTCTCGGGGATGGACCAAGATCCTTGTGTGTGTGCGTCCGCACAGTGGGCTCCCCATCCTAGAACTGAGGCATCCGTGGTCACTGTGATCTCGGGGGTCATGGCCTGCAGGTGCTTGCCCTGTGAGAGATTGGTGGAGTGTGTCCACCAGCTGATCGCCTTGTCCGTCCGTGGGTCCCTGGGGATCGGGGAGGACAAGGGGTGAGTGTGTTGGCACCAATGGGTGCGTAGCTGCCACTGGAGAATACGCATCCGTAGCCTCACCATAGGAAGGACATCTGTGGCGGCTGCCATGTGCCCAAGAAGGCGCAGGATCACTCGGGCGGATGAGTGCGTGGAGTTGAGGACTTGTAGAGTGAGTGCGCAGATGGTCTCCTTCCTGTTGTGAGGCAAGAAAGCCTTTGATAGCGCGGTGTCGATTTGAGCACCGATGAACTCCAGATGCTGCGTTGGGGAGAGATGAGACTTCGTGTAGTTGACTAGGAATCCCAGTGAGGAGAGAAGAGAGATGGCTTTCCTGACAGCCCTCTGCAGTTCCTCTGGAGATGGGGCCGAGAATAGCCAATCGTCCAGGTAGGGGAAGACACATACCCCTTGCTTGCGTAGGTGGGCGGCAACTACCGCTACACACTTGGTGAAGACTCTCGGAGCAGTTGACAATCCGAAGGGGAGAACCCTGTATTGGTAGTGTCTGTCTGCTACCCTGAATCGCAGAAATTTCTTGTGATGAGGGTGCATTGGAATGTGAGTGTAGGCGTCCTGGAGGTCCAGGGATGCAAGCCACTCCATAGGTTGAATGAGGGGCAAGATGGAGGACAGGGAGTGCATCCTGAACTTCTCCTTGGCTATGCACCTGTTGAGCTTCCGCAGATCGAGGATGGGCCGCATATCCCCGGACTTCTTGGGAACAAGGAAGTATCTGGAGTAGAAGCCCTTGCGGGTCTCGCCTGGGGGAACAGGCTTGATGGCCTTCGAGGCAAGTAAGGCTTTGATCTCTGAGTCCATGGCCTCTAGGTGCTGGGAGGGGACGGTGGTCACTGAGGGCGGCCGTGTGGGTGGCTTTGAGGAGAAGTTGATGCGGTAACCGTGTTTGATGATTGAGAGGACCCATTGGTCCGTGGTAATCAGCTCCCAGGAACAAAGAAAGGCGGATAAGCGTCCCCCTGTCGGAAGGTGCTGACGGGGCGGTGAGTCAAAAACCAGGGTTGGTTTTGGCAGGCGCAGAGGGTGCTTTCTTTGATGAGCGCTCACATTGGCGAGGTTTCTGCCTATACGAGGATTGGTAGTGCTGCTGTTTGTAGCGTGGCTGCTGCTGCCACCTGTGGTAGGAGTTATAACGCTTGGGAGCAGAAGAGGCATTGAAGCTTCCTTTGCGGTAGGGTTTAGAGCACTCGGAGCCCTCCTCCAGAGTCTTGAGCGTGGTGCAGCGCTCGCGCATGTCGATCACTGTCTCCTTGACTTTATCACCAAAGAGGGAGTCGCCCGTGCAGGGTGTGTCTGCAAGCTTGTCGTGGGAATCGGCCTGCAGGCCCGAGGCCCGGAGCCAAGCAAGCTGGCGAGCGGAGATGGCAGTTCCAGCCACTCTGGAGGCTGTCTCAAAAGCGTCATGTGCAGCGCGACCTTGGTGTTTGGTGCATTCCTCAAGGTCAGCCAGGGCAGATAGGAGTGACGGTGGAAGCTTTGTGTCCTTGGCAGCAGTTCTTATATTGGCCAGCAAGGTGTCTTGGTATATGGCGTGCTGAAAGAGGTGAGCGGAAATCCTGGCATTCAGCATAGATCCCTGGTAAATCCGCTTTGCGACATCATCTAGGAGCTTGTTGTCCTTTCCGGGGGGGGCGTTGGTAGAGGTGCGCGAGGATTTAGACCGCTTGAGGGCGGATTCCACGACAATGGATTGGTGGGATAGGTGCTGCTTGTCAAACTCCGGTACAGGCTGGACCACATACTTGGAGTCCAATTTCCATGGGCATGAGTGGTTTGACGCAGGAGTCTGCCATAGTCTTGTGAGGTTCTCACGGAGTAGCTGGTGGACTGGTAGTGCAGAGATTGTCTTGGGGGAATCCACAAACTTGAGGGTGCTTTGAACCTCATCTCGTTGATCTACCGCATCAGCGGGAGTGATGGATAAGGCTGCGAGGACCTTCCGGACGAATTTCGCATAGGTTAAATCCTCAGGGGGGTTGGGTGGTCCCGAGTGGTTGTCCTGGTCAGCATGGGAGGAGGTCCGTGATAGTGAAGGATCCTCAGGGGTCTCTTGAAGGCGAGACTGTTCCAGGCTGTCCGGTGCAGCTGGTGTGGGCTGTTGCTCCTGCAGAGGTGGAACCGGTGGCTGGTTGGTGGCTGCTGCTGGTGGTGTCAGGGGCTGGCCTGCAAGGAAGACAGGTTGGAGAGTGCTGACGCCCACTGCTGAAGCATGCCCTGAAGGAGTAGCAAAGTGTCTGGAGCGCCTTGGGAGGACAGAGCCGTCTGTGCCTGAGCGAGGAGAGGTCGGCTGGTGTCTTCGAGAGGGACTGGTAACACCGGGGACGCAGGAAGGCAGAGCTCGGAGTCTTCCGAGCTGCAGGAAGCCGCATAGGCAGAGTTAGCAGACGAAGGAGCATTCTGGTCTGGGCTGCTGGAGAAAGAGCCATGGGAGTGAGAGGAACTGTCACTGCAGTGCCTGAGACTCCTGCCTTGGCGGTATGAAGATCCAGAACTGGAGCTGCTGTCTCTGCAGCGTCTGTGCTCCTTGAGACTATGTCTGCACTGTTGGCTCTTTGAGTAGCCCTGTCTGTATTGCCTCCTGCCTGATCGACGATGAAAACTCTGGGAGCGGCTCCGCCTCCTGGAGCTGCCCCGGTGATGAGGAGAATGTCTGTGCCGTTTGTGGGGTCTGCGCTGGTGACCATCACGTCTGGCAGCGTGGGAGTTTAGAGGCAGGATTCCTGTGCCGTGGTCATCTGTCCCGTGGAGTCTGCGCTGAGAGGGGGCGGGTCCAGGACAGGAAGTAGTCATAGCAGCTGCAGGAAGTGGGGCGGAGGAAGCTGAAGGCAAGATGGACGCCTCCATCAGGACACACATGTCCGGAGGAGAAAAAGCATTGCGGCGGGGAATGGAGGCCGAACACGGCGCGTTCCCAGCCGGAGCAGCCACAGCAGTCACAGCGGCAACGGAGGAGGCAGCAACGGATGAAGAATTGATGATGGCAGCGGGAGTACTCACGACCACGGGAGCAAGAAATTCTCTGAGGGCATGCCGGCGTGACTTCAGGGCACGGGGGGACATGCGGCCACAGGCAGAACAGCTCTCCACGATGTGATCGCTTCCCAGGCAGCGCAAGCAGAGATGGTGGGAGTCTGAATTTGCCATCTTCCTGGAGCAGGCAGGGCATTTCTTGAATCCGGGCCGTGCCGAACGACGGTGGGTGGGTGGTGCGTGCTCGCTCGCCCATCTCGGGGTTGGAGAGAGAGGGAGAGACGCGGCGACAACACCACGGCCCGACTTCCACTCTGCACGGCGGCACGGGCCTCGGCTGCAAGTTAAGGTGAGAGCAAAATAAAAAAACGTCTTACTGGCAAGGCGGAAGACGAAGACTGGCCAGCTAGGGGCGGATCCAGAGGTGGGGCTAGTGGTCATGCCCAGGGGGCTAAAGCCCTCTGGGCTAGTGAGAGTATTACGTCTCTGGCTCCGTTGGATGACGTCACCCACTTGTGGCTGACTCATCCTGCTTGCCCTGGGAGAAAGATTTGTCAAGCAAAGACTGTTAGTCCAACCTTTTACCTAACTCTGCTGTGGATAGTGAGACAGTGTAGCTGCTTTAATATGAGTGATATGTGGTCATGATGGCTGCATCCTGTGAGAAGTCTGGCTGCTACATTTTGTGCGAGCTGCAGAGTTTGTCAGGAGGATTTTGGGAGTCCTTGATAGATAATGTTAGCATGGTCAAAGATGGAGATGATGAGTACTTGGCAGACATTTCTGAAGTCTGCATGGTCAAGGAGTGGTCTAAGGTTCCTTGGAGCTCTGATATGGTGGTATTTTGCTCCAGTGATGTTTTTGATGTGGGTACTGAAGTTCAGATTCTGATACAAACCTATGCTCAGGTATTTTACTTCCTGTTTTACTTGTAAGATTTGCAAGGTTTATTGTAGTTGGAGGGGAGAAGGCGGGATGCCTGGTTATAAACAGAACTTTAGTCTTGTTGGGATTGATGTGTAGGTTGTGGAGGCCAAGCCATCTTATGACTGCCTCTGAGGCAGCCATGAGGCTCTTACACAAGTGCCGGACCCTTCCCCCAAGCCATGAGGCTCTTACACAAATGTCTGACCCTTCCCCCAAGCCATGAGGCTCTTACATAAAGTAATCAGCCTGCTATTTCAGTAGACACCCTTCCCCCACTCCAGGTCTGAGCACAGTATCCCCTAGCCCAGAAACCAACAGACCAGAGCACACTGGTTTGGACAGGTCACCCAGGTACCTTCCCCAGGGGCTGCTGATTGGTGGACAGGAAATACCTATGGCAAATGGGATTATAGAATGAGTTTGAAATTATACTGTATTTAAGGCATTGAAGGACGTCCCTCGGGGCTCAGACTTTTTGTGGAGGGTACCGGCTCTCTGTCTGACCCTGTGTGCACATTAAAGATCCTGTTTGCATTCCAGCCTGTCTCTGAGTTTTCCTTCTGTGGGTGAGTGATTGAATAAGAGCTTTTCACAGCGTTTGCTATAACATTTTGGTGCATTGGCCGGGAAAAATTAAAAGAAAAGCCTCTCTCATCACACCCACGGTGGGAAGACTACTGCTTTTTGCAAGATCAGGGCCTCCACCGGTCAGGGACCGACCCCTCCAGGTGATTAACGATCCTTGGCGCCACGGGACCCCTTTGTGCTCCGAAGGACTCTTTGACTTGTCTGGTCAGTTGGTCCCTGCGGCTGAATCCCCGATTGAAAACCGGCTGGATAGACTGGCATCCAAACTACCTGTCTGATCAGAGTTCTGGTGAGTACTGCTACCTTACTGTTTGGGGCTAGTTCTGTACTCTATCTGTAAATCCTGTAAGCCTGTAGCAGCCCGATCACCCGCACGAGCAGTCCTAATAGGGGCCTTTGTGGCCCTGAAACCATTGCTCGTCCTGCCTGTATCTGTATCTGAATCTGAATAAGAAAGGGGGGGGGGCGCTTGCGAGTACCGGTAAATAACTGCAGTAAGAATTTAACTTTGTCACTTCGGGCCCCTTAAAAGTATTTAAAGTGCAGCGCTGCCAAAGCTATTGAAGAAAAATTGCCTAGGATATTAGTATTAACCCCCTTAAGTGTGCCTTTCAAGAATAATTGCGCTGATCGCAATTCTCCGATGATCGGGGCGATTTATTTAGAGCCTTTGCACCATGTGCTCCTATAGTGTTGGGGTTTTTTTTGTGTTGCTGGGGTTTCTTTTGTGTTGCCATGTGCTCCTATAGTGTTGGGGGCTTCTTTGTGCTAGTGATCCTGGAGCCCCATCTAGTGGACATTAGAAAATAGCTAGCTATATTTCTCGTTGCTATTATCCTCATGGAAAAAGTTAAATCCTATGCTAGTGTGTGTAATGTGTAATGTGTATTTGTAACATATTCGCTGCTGAGACGTCTCTTTTTTCTGTTTTCCCTCTTTCTTTTTCCCTTTGTGGTCCTGTGTGTTTTGTGCAACCAAACTCTGCCTGTTACCTGGATTATATTGTATATTGTATTCCCAGAAGTGAGATTAGAAAATTTACACTGAACATTGCATTCCAAGAATTGAGATTACAAGATTTGCACTGTAAATTGTAATTTTGCAAATTGTGATTAGAGCATGGGGTCAGGAGGCTAAAATTGTAGTGAAGGAGTATCCGGACCAGCTTCCCTATATAGATTCATGGCTGGCCCATATAGTAAATGTGCTGTTATGTAAAAACCTTTAGTGTCTCTGTGTTTAGTTGTGACATTAGGGAAAGATTAGGGAAAGAAAGTTTTTATCTAGACATTAGGTCTTTATATTTCAGTATTGATTTTGATACTCCATCAGTAAAAGGTGAAGTTATTAACAAATCGCCCCTGTGTCCACAAACAGTGAAAAATACCAGGTCTACTGATTGCAGGAAAGGGACTGTTCCCTGTAAATAAAAGGGAACAGTATGTAGACTGTTGTACTGGTGTAGCAGTGAAGGAAGACAATTGCTTTGTTTAATGCATATCCAGTTTCATTGCTATGTTTCATGCATAGTCAATAGTCAGGGAGCCAGGTTTTTTTTTTATCACACCTCTCAGCAGTGAGTAAGGGATAGTTGGAACTGCTGAAATAGTTTGCATAGCTATAGAAAGATACTGGGAGGAGTTCCTTCTTCTAGCAGATGAATGGAGGCCCATTAGAGAGTGAAGGAAGACAATTGCTTTATTTAATGCATATCCAGTTTCATGCATAGTCAAAGAACCACATTTTTGATCACACCTTTCAGCAGTGAGTAAGGGGTGGTTGAAAAATCAAGGTTACTTACCTGTAACGGGAGTTCTCCGTGGACAGCAGGATAAGTCAGCCACACATGGTGACGTCATCCGACGGCGCCGTGGACGGAGTACTCTCTCTAGCCCAGAGGCATTTGCCTCCTGGGCTGAGCCCCCTCCCCTCCACCTGGCCCAGCCCACGGACCGCCCCTAGCCAGCCACTACGTCCCAAGCTGGTCCAGCATGTGCTAGGGGTGAGGGCATGCCAAGGGCCCCTGAAGGGGAGGACGGGTGGGAGAGTGTGGCTGACTTATCCTGCTGTCCATGGAGAACTCCCGTTTACAGGTAAGTAACCTTGATTTCTCCTAGGACAAGCAGGATGAAGTCAGCCACACATGGTGCCTCCCTAGCTAGGAAGGGCTGAGGTAGCAGGGGCCCAAAAATAAGGACACGAGTTGCATAGGCAAGAATTTTGGCAAGAATTTATCAAGTTATAGCATGCGAGTGACAACTTAAACATAACAATGCAACATTACGTGCAATAGCAGGTGTAACAGCGTGTGCAAACAGCAGGTACAAACAGCATGAGCAAACAATGTGAGCAACGGTTTGTGCAAATCAAATGTGCAACAGTAAGCATACAACAAGATCAATTTGTGGAAATAGCTTGTGCAAAATGCAAACAGTAAGCATACAACGGCATAACCTGTGTAAATAGTCTGCGTAAACAATGTATGTAAGCCGTATACGCCAGGGCCTGTTCTGCGTGCGTGGGAACACTATTGTCTGCTTCGTCTTAAGGATCCGTCGGCGGAGCATGGGCGGTTGTTAAGACCGCTTGGCGAAGGTCTGGTTATGATGCAGATCAGGGCAGTAGTGTTTCTGGAAAGTCTGAAGGGATGACCAGGTGGCCGCTCTACAGATGTCCGTAGCCGGAACTGAGCGGAGATTCGCCATTGTGGCAGCCAGCGCCCTCAATTGATGAGCGTGGACTGACGGCGCGTGGTCAGTACCAGCCTTGTCGAGGCAGAAGGCAATGCAGGCAGAGATCCAGAGGGATAGGGTGCGCTTGGAAACAGGGCGCCCCGGTTTGTTTGGGTCATAGGAGACAAAAAGCTGGGTGGTACATCGCTGATTGCTCGTTCTTAGGAGGTACAGACGTAGCGCTCTGACACAGTCCAGTGTGTGGAGTCTCGACTCCTCCGGTGAGGAATGTGGCTCCGGGAAGAAGGAGGGGAGTTCGATGGTCTGGTTAATGTGGAAGGCAGAGGATACCTTCGGGATGAACCTCGGGTGTGTTCGGAGGGATGCCCTGTCGCTGGAAAGCTGTGTGTAAGGTGGGTGCGCCACGAGGGCCTGAAGCTCACTGATGCGCCTGGCGGAGGTGATGGCTATGAGGAACAGGGTCTTCCAGGAGGCGAACTTCAGTTCTGCTGACAGCAGGGGCTCGAAGGGGGGTCGTGTGAGCTGGTTGAGAACTGCGTTGAGGTCCCAGTGTGGAACGGGCTTCCTGACTGGAGGATGTAGATTGACAAGGCCTTTCATGAAGCGGGCTATGATGGGTAGCTGTGTGATGGGTGTGTCCCCTGAGCGGTGGTGGAGAGCAGAAATCGCCGCTAGGTGCACCCGGATAGACTGGGGCTGTAACCCCAGTTGAGACAGGGAGGTCATGTACTGCAGAATCTCGGGCACAGGAGCCGAGAAGGGGTCTAGGCCTTGAGAGGAGCACCATATAGTAAAACGGCGCCATTTGAGGCCGTATGATTTCCTGGTGGCGAGACGACGGGCTGCGAGGATTACCTCCTCCACCTCATGTGTGAGGCCCAGGGGGGCCAGGATTACCCGCTCAGCCACCATGCTGTCAAGGCCAGGGTCTGAAGATTGGGGTGGAGGGTGAGTCCATCCTCTTGGGTGAGGAGGTCCGGGATGAGCGGCAGCCACTGAGGTGGTTGGGGTGATAGGCGCCTGAGAAGTGGGAACCATGCCTGGCGGGGCCAGTGGGGGGCCACCAGAATGGCTTGTGCTCTGTCGGTGATGATGCGTTGTATTGTCATGGAGATCAGGGGAATGGGGGGAAAGGCATACACTAGTGACCATTCCCCCCATGACTCGGCAAATGCATCCGCTGAGTGGCTGCGCCGGGATGGCCGCTTGGAGCAGAAGTGTTTGCACTTGGTGTTCTGTTCGGTGGCGAAGAGGTCTATCTCTGGGTGGCCCCATGTTCTGAAGAGGGATAGGGCGATTTCCGTCTTGAGGGACCATTCGTGGGGATTTAGCTGTCGGCTGAGCTTGTCCGCCAGCTGGTTCTCCGTTCCAGGCAGGTATGAGGCTCGGAGAAGGCAGTCTTTGGAGACTGCGAAGGTCCAGATCCTGAGGGCTTCCCTGCATAGGGTTCGGGAGCCTGTTCCCCCCTGTTTGTTCACGTAGAACATTGCTACCTGATTGTCCGTCTGGATAAGGATGACTTTGCCTCTGATTAGGTTCTGAAAGGCGCTCAAGGCGTAACGAATGGCTCTGAGCTCCAGAAGGTTGATGTGATACTGCATCTCCCGCTCTGTCCACGCACCCTGAGTCCGTAGTTGCAGGCAGTGTGCCCCCCATCCCACTGAAGAGGCGTCGGTGGTGATGGTTAGTTGGTGAGGTGTGTGCGCGAGGGGTCTCCCATGTGAGAGGTTTTTCCGCCGAGCCCACCACAGAATGGCGTTGCGGACATCTTGATTCATTGGTACGTGCGTGTTCAGAGGCTGGGAGTGCTGCGACCAGTGTGCTCGCAGATGCCACTGCAGATGGCGCATGTGGAGTCTCGCTAGAGGGACAGTTTGAGTGGCCGCTGCCATGTGGCCAAGGAGTTGTAGTAGCTTCCGGGCGGTGGGGTTCTTGTTGGAGCAGATGTGCATCGCCAACTCCCGTATGGATCTCCTTCGCAGTGGCGGGAGGAAGGCTTTTGCTTCGTTGGTATCTATCAGCGCCCCGATGAACTCCAGTTGTTGCGAGGGGTGCAGGTGGGATTTCGGGTAGTTCACCAAGAAGCCCAGTGTGGATAGCAGAGCAATGGTGGAGCGAGTCGCCCTCTCTGTCTCTTCGGGAGAGGGTGATGCGATCAGCCAATCGTCCAGGTAGGGAAACAGGCAGATTCCTTGTTTGCGGAGATGCGCTGCTACAGCGGCTACGCACTTTGTGAATACCCTCGGAGCTGGGGACAATCCGAACGGAAGGACCTTGTACTGGAAGTGTCTCCCCATCATCTGGAACCGCAGGTACTGGCGGTGTTCTGGATGGATCGGGATGTGTGTGTATGCGTCCAGCAGATCCAATGATGTCATCCACTCCCCGGCCTGAATGAGTGGTAGAATGGATCCGAGGGAGTGCATTCTGAATTTTTCTTTGGTGATGAAGAGGTTGAGAGCTCGGAGGTCGAGAATGGAGCGCATGCCTCCGGATTTCTTTGGGACTAGAAAGTACCTTGAGTAGAAACCAGAAAATTGCTCCGAAGTTGGAACTGGTTCGATGGCATTGGAGGAGAGAAGGGAGAGAATCTCCTTTTCCAGGGCAATGGAGGAAGGATCCGGTGCCTTGCAGGGTGGGACTCCGTGTTGCACTGGGGGAGAAAGGAACTTCAAGCGATACCCATCCTTGATTATAGCCAGCACCCATTTGTCCGAGGTGATGGACTGCCAAGCTGAGAAAAATAGGGTGAGGCGTCCCCCGTGGGGGTCTTGCCCAAGGGCTGATTGTCAAAAGGCTTGATTAGTTTTACCCGTCCCGGGTTGCTGGCTTTTTTGTGGCTTTCTATCTCTCTGCCGAGGTTTTTGCCGGTAAGAATGTTGGGACGGCTGTTGCTTGTATCGGGGTTGCCATTTTTGATAAGAGCCGTAGTGACGCTTAGAGGAATTGAAGTAGTGATGCTTCTGGTTGTAAGAGTTCTTGCGTCCGGTGCGATCAAAGCCCTCGTCCGACAATGTTTTCAATGTGGTACAGCGATCCTTTAAGGCGTTAACGGTGTCCGTGACAGTGTCTCCAAAGAGGGACTCTCCAGTGCAGGGAGCATCAGCAATGCGATCATGGGTGTCCTCTCGTAGGCCGGAAGCCCTGAGCCACGCCAGGCGGCGGGCGGTGATGGAGGAAGCGGCCATGCGGGCTGCTGTGTCGAAAGCGTCAAAGGCCGCCCGTACCTGGTGCTTAGTGCATTCTTGAAGGTCAAGGATGACGTCGGCACAATCATGTGGAGTTCCCTGAGTTGGTGCAGGGATTGTGGCTTTAAGCTTCTCTAGGAGTGAATCCAGGTAAAGGGCCTGTTGCAGTTGGTGGGCCGAAATCCTGGCACTGAGCATGGCTCCTTGGAGCACCCTTTTTCCGGTGTCGTCGAGCGACTTTAGGTCTTTTCCCGGGGGAGCGTTAGCGTTAGGACGCGTGGACTTGGTCCTTTTTAGAGCTGATTCCACCACAATGGATTGATGCGGAAGCTGGGTCTTGTCGAATCCAGGTGCGGTTTGGACTTGGTACTTGTTGTCAAGTTTCCGGGACACTGCTGGCCCCGAGGAGGGGTTCTTCCAAAGGGTGGTGAGATTCTCGAGCAGTAAAGGGTAAACCGGGACGGTTGCCAGAGGTTTCGGTGCTTCAAGGAACTTGCGTGCCGCCTGCGTCTCCGGGCGTTGGTCGGAGGCTTCAGAGGTGCTCGGGAGACTGAGCGTGTAAGCCAACTTCTGCAGAAACTTGTGGTATGAGAGGTCCTCTGGGCTGGAGGGGAATGTTTCCGCCGACGGTCCGGGGACTGCATCCAAAGCCCCTGGAGAGGAATCCTCAGGTGGAGATGCTGTTCCTGATACTGTGGCTGTCTCAGGTGTCGCAGAATGGTTGTCATTGGAGGTGTCCGTGGCAGGCAGGATGATGGGCGTCGAGATAGGTGCTGCCAGGGTATTCGCTGGTTGTGTCTGCGCCCATTGTTGGAAAAGAGAAGACAGAAATGAGAGGAATTTAGGTTTCTCGACACATCCCTCTACGGCAGGTGCTGGTTGTTCCTGTAGATCATGCTCCCCAGAAGCAGCCTCGGGGGAGGGGGACCCGAAGTCGAGCAGTTGCTGTGGGGATAGTGCAGCGTGGCTCTCATAGGAAGCTCTAGAGAGAGAAGAAGAAGAGCTGGACTCACTGTGTTGCCGTCTGCCCCTGGATCGGCGTCGGGAATCGCGCTCGGAGGAGCTGCTCCTGCGAGCTCTCTTGCTGTGCCTTCGGTGATGGTGTGAGCATGCTCGGTGTCTCCGCGCGGAAGACCGTCTGTGCTTCGGCGCGGAGGAAGATTGGCGTCTGCGCCGGCTGCGCCCTGATGTGGATCGCTGCTCTGATGAAGATCGTTGCCAGCGCCTGCTCTGTCGGCGCGGAGAGGAGTTCCTTCTTCTTTTACTCCTTGCACTGCGCTGGTGCCCGTGCTGATGTCCGCGCTGATCACTGGTGTCATCGGACGCGTCACGATGGGCGGAGCTAGGGGCGGAGGCAGCAGAATCCAAGATGGCTGCCCCCATAGCGTCCACATGTTCGGTGGCTCCCGGGGTGTCCTGTGCAAGAAGTCTACCGACAAAGCCCGGGAGAAGAGAAGCAGGACCCGTAGCATCACGGCATGGAGCGGAGGCCGGCGGGGGCACGCTCGGGGCCGCAGCGAAAAGTGCTTCAGCCTGCCCTAGGATTGCAAGTAGGTCGCGGCAGGGAGCGGAGGCCAGCAGGGGCACGCCCGAGGCCGGTGCAGCACTTATCTGTATGCCGGAGGCAGAAGAGCCTTGACGAGGTGAGGGTGCAGGAAACAACTCCCTGAGCAGGTTTTCCCTTGTTTTCCGTGCCCTGGGGGACATCTTAGCACAGTGAGAGCAGTCCTCTACTTTGTGTGCGATGCCAAGGCAGCGGATGCAACAGGGGTGCGAATCCGATGCGTTCATCTTGCGGGAGCATGCCGGGCACTTCTTGAAGCCCGGTTTGGGCATGATGGATAAAATAAAATCAAAGAAAGTAAAAAAAAAATGATGAGAGAGTGTAGATCCGTCTTGCTGGCAAGGCGGAAGAAGTGAAAGTGGCTGGCTAGGGGCGGTCCGTGGGCTGGGCCAGGTGGAGGGGAGGGGGCTCAGCCCAGGAGGCAAATGCCTCTGGGCTAGAGAGAGTACTCCGTCCACGGCGCCGTCGGATGACATCACCATGTGTGGCTGACTTCATCCTGCTTGTCCTAGGAGAACTGCTGAGATAGTTTGCATAGCTATAGAAAGATACTGGGAGGAGTTCCTTCTTCTAGCAGATAAATGGAGGCACATTAGAGAGGACAAAAGAGAAAAAAAAATCACCTAGGAGTCTTTCTCCTAGCAAACGCCACACCTAGTCTCCAAACAATCCTCTCATCAGTTTAGATTGTATAGTTTTAAGCTTCTGGAACCATGGGGGGTGCCTCCTTTGAGCATCCTCAAATGTTTGAGCAGCATCTTGACTGTGTAAGGCTGAAGAAGGACTGTCAAATTACTGTTAGCAATATCTGTAGGGCAAAGCTGATGTGTGAAAATTAGCTGCAACATATTTGTTAGAACTTAAAAAGGGGAGAGAAAATCCTTATAAGATTATGAAGAAATGAAGATTTTTTTACTTGTCTTTTAAAGCCTGAATTTTATCTCTGGTACATATATTTGGTTTTGACTGCATATACAAAATTAAAAATTAAAAGAGATTTTATATCCTGTGGCAAGCACCTCATAGAGGGTTTTCAGATCAGTTTGATGCCAGTCTCAGGTATTATTAGGTTTTAAATTAAATGTGAAAAGTACATTTAGGTTAAAAAAAATGTAAAAGGGAAGTGTTTGCATTCCAGATATCCACCAATGAACTGTAAGATTTAAGGTAATTACTTTGCATTGTTAAGCTCAGTGCTGATGATTGCTGAACAGGACAGTGGCACCATGGCTGCCAATTACACTGCCCTTTCCAATTTTCAAATTTATTGGGAAGATGGAACTGAGTTCCCAGAAAAATATGGAAATATTTGTAAAGTTATTTACAAATGTAACAATAACATTAACATGAGTTGATTGGACAAAACCAAACCTTGCTTGTCAGCAATGATCCAGGAGAGGTTTAAGAAAAAGAATGAGAGAAAAGAAACAATACTAAGTTTTTAAACAATTGTTTAATGTTCTTAGCAGCCTTGCCAAATAAGGATACATTAGTATGGTATAAAAACATGAAAGGGACCTACGTATGTGGTTGGTGGAATGATGCATGTAATGGGGGAGTATGTGGTTGGTGGAATGATGCAGGTGATGGGGGAGTGTTCTGAGGGATGAAGTGGGATATTAAGAGGAAGGACTCTGATAGACAGTAAACTGATGAAGGTAATTCAATGATGTGAAGTGATGTATCTGGCTAATGAATATGTAAACAAAAAGAAATGATGAGCACTTTATTCAACTATGCCATCTCCAGAATATTCAATTTAGGAATTCATCTAGGCCCCAACACATACTCAATAATTGGAAATGGACACCTGGAGACAGGCTAGGTGCACCCTGATGGGTTTTGGAGGACCTACACTGGCCATGTGGTACTTCCAGATGCTTTTTTTACCTCCTTTTTGCCTCTGCATGTCCTGGCCAGGCATGCATGGGCAAAGGGGGAGCATGTAAAGGTCAGTCAAGGGCATAATGGAATGTTCACTACCAGCAAGTGAATCTCCAGTGACAGAGAGACAAGAAGTTAATCAAACTGCCAGATAAAAATTGACACCATACGAGATAGTTACTGATAGACCATTGAAAGTTTAAACAGCAATATTTATAGGATGTGATCTTGGTAAATGTGGAGGAAGTTAAGTTTATTTCATTGTGAAGTCTAATCCAGCATATTTAGTTTTTTTTCATTCAATATTGGTGCTGCTTTTCTGAATAAGGCCTGGAGCCATGTCACCAATTGCAATCCAGAGAGTCCAGCAGAGGGAAGTGGCCGGGGTCCAGATGGAGCAGACCATCCCGAGAACTCAGAGCTGACCACCGCTGAGATGTGTGAAGGAGTCCCTATCCGGATCAGTGTGTCACATTGAAAACGGGCCAGGGTGTCTGCCTATGAGAATGAGAGGTTCAAATTTTGAGAGCGAAACAGAACTTGAACTTCAGAGAAAGGTGAAGCACACTGCGAGGACCTGGGGAACTGCTGAGAGGCAGGAAAAAGAACTGTTGGACTGACTGGGGGGGTTTTGGGGGCTTCTGTGAATGATTGTATTGTTATCCTTTTAATATTGTTTTCTTAGAAAGTAACTGAAATCTACAAGCCATTTCGGCTTCAGCAACTGCAATACCCACACCAGCTCAAGTTTTTGCTGTACTATTCTCAGAACTTTCTTTATCACATTATTAAGCACTGCTGCTTTTGACATACTTTCATGTTATGTGATTTCAATATTATTGACCAGCTGCAAGAAAATGATGTTAAAATGTATGTTGTCTCTAGGGAACAGTACCAGAAGCTGCTTTTCTGATGACCCCTATCTGTCTCAATATCTGTCTCAAATGGTTGCTTGTCCATTGCCCTTAGTGGGATTACCTTTGCCCCATAAACAAGAAAAGAAAAAGAAAAATTGGGAATGAAGGGAAATTGGCTGATAGGTATGTCTAGTATGGCTGCATCCTTGCCTGAGGCTGTAATACATTATGATGGCACGGAAAAAGCATGTGGGCTAAGAAAATGAGTACCCAGAGCCCAGCACAACAAGAGTAAAGCCAGGGGGAACCATACTCTGAACAGAAGTGCACAGAGAATGGACCTAGTTAAGAAACAGGTCAGGCCTGAAAGTGCACAGAAAATGGGCCCAGCACAAGAAAAGACATGCCAGGCCTGAACAGGTTAAACAGGCTTGAGCAAGCTGGGCAAGCCTGGACAAGTTAAACAGGCCAAACAAAGCTGGTGATACAAAGTACTCATATGCCCTGAAGACTACAGTGCCAGTGTTTAATGAAGCAAAGGGAATGGCAGGGTGCAGCCAGAATGACTCAACACTAGCAAGAATAAAAGCCATTAATATGCTGATAAGGGTGGATCCCAGGGAAAGAGCCTTTGCCCCAAAGGAAAGAAGCCTCTGCAGACTTTTTGCACACGGCCCTCCTTTGTCCCAAAGGAAAGAGGCCTCTGCAGGCCCTGCAACCTTTTACAGTCAGAACAGCAACTTTTGCACATGGAACAAAAACGTTTGCGCAGGAGTTGCTATAGAGGCTATAGGGTATGTGTTGTTTTAAACTCACTGATGCAAGTGTTTCCATTGAACACTCTATCCAAGATCTAAGTGATCTAGTTAATCATATTACTGACCCGTCCATGGGTCCTGGGCACTGTTCCCTCTAAGCTGTGCGCGTGTGCGCGCGCACACACCTCGCTGAGTGAGCGCACATACTTTACAACAGAGCGCACAAAAATTACGGTTCTGATTCTGATAGAAAACACATTCTTAAAATTGAAAAGTTGTTGTGTATTTATAGTTTTCACAAGTTCTACAATATTTTCTAGTGCAATGTGGTGTACATACTGTATTCTGACGTGTAGTCAAATTTTAAAGTATATAACTCCAAGTGTCGTTATGTGGCGCACAAAACTTTAACCTTCCTTCAAAATCTGCACAGCTGATATTTTATGCGCACACAGCCTACAGAAAATTAGAGGGAACCTTGGTCCTGGGTGGTTTATCAAGTGGTTCAGTTGGCCAGGGGGACTAAAAATCCCAGTGGTAGGGGTTCTTTTTATTTACTGCTATGTGCCATTCTGCCATGTTGTATCCCCATTCTTTACCGCTTCATTACCACCACCCTTGATACCCTGGTAGAACGCAAGGCGATTACCACTGTCATGGCCCTGATCCAATACACCCCTCTGCGGCTTGCCTCCAGTAATACAGCCCTCAACCGCCTCTAGCGGTTGAGGTCTCACTTAAAAAGGGGGGAGTGAGGCAGCCATGAGGCTCTTACACAAGTGCCTGACCCTTCCCCCAAGCCATGAGGCTCTTACACAAATGTCTGACCCTTCCCCCAAGCCATGAGGCTCTTACATAAAGTAATCAGCCTGCTATTTCAGTAGACACCCTTCCCCCACTCCAGGTCTGAGCACAGTATCCCCCAGCCCAGAAACCAACAGACCAGAGCACACCGGTTTGGACAGGTCACCCAGGTACCTTCCCCAGGGGCTGCTGATTGGTGGACAGGAAATACCTGTGGCAAATGGGATTATAGAATGAGTTTGAAATTATACTGTATTTAAGGCATTGAAGGACGTCCCTCGGGGCTCAGACTTTTTGTGGAGGGTACCGGCTCTCTGTCTGACCCTGTGTGCACATTAAAGATCCTGTTTGCATTCCAGCCTGTCTGTGAGTTTTCCTTTTGTGGGTGAGTGATTGAATAAGAGCTTTTCACAGCGTTTGCTATAACACCTCTAGGCATCTGCTGATTGTGGAATAATCTGGGTTGATGATGGAAAATGGGGCATGGATGAGTCTATCATCGGCGTAAAGGTGGAAAAGGATCTTGCATTCCTGTATGACCTTGCAGAGGGGTTGTATAAAAATGTTGAATAGCAGGAAGGATAATGCTGAGCCCTGCAGCAATCCCTGGAGGAGTTTGAAAGGAGTTGAAGCCTGTGATCCTATTCTGATCTGTTGAAAGTGGTCTGATAGATATGACTGGAACCACTGAAAGGTCCTTCCTCTTAGGCCAGTTTCATGTAGACGTGCTATGAGCTGGGGGGGGCTGGGGGGGGGGTGACACAGTCAAAAGCTGCGGCCAGATCCAGGAATACTAGGAAGAATCCTTGTGAGGTTTTCTTTGTGCCAATGATCAGTGTGTTGAGGAGGGATGCTAATAGTGTTTCTGTGCTGTGGAAGGGCTTAAAGCTGTGTCAGTGTTCGTCCAAGGGGGAGTGAGAAGCCACAAAACAGAGTTACTTACCTGTAACGGAGTTCTCCGTGGACAGCAGGATAAGTCAGCCACACCTGGTGATGTCATCCGACGGCGCCATGACGGAAGTGCTCTATAGCTCAGAAGCTTCTGAGCATGTGGGAGGTCCCACCTCCCCCGGCCCGCCCCTAGCCGGCCAGTAAGTAACTAGCTATGCCCTTGCGGCTAGGTGCGGAAGCAGGCCACCCTCATGCAGGGGAGGCGGGTGGGATCGTGTGGCTGACTTATCCTGCTGTCCACGGAGAACTCCGTTACAGGTAAGTAACTCTGTTTTCTCCTAGGACAAGCAGGATGTGTCAGCCACACCTGGTGTCTCCCAAGCTATGCATTCACGCTGAGGAGAATGAGGGAGGCATGCGTATAACAGCAATTGTGTTTATTGAATAACAGTAATACAAGTGCAACTACTCGGCAACGTGCCATGAGGTGAATATTAAAACTGGAACAGTATATGTGCAAACTGCAAGAGGTAGATTCAACTGTGCAAAATCGTAGTGCATATCATTTGTGCAACTGTGAGGTAGCATAATGCAATCAATTCAACAATGCAAAACAACAAGTGCATATCATTTGTGCAACTGTGAGGTAGCATAATGCAATCAATTCAACAATGCAAAACAACAAGTGTGCAATCAATTCAACACTGTGACACAACACGTAGTCCAAACAACACTATTCGGGTTTGGTAGCAACAGGTATGCGTGGCCTATGGTCCCTCCACTCATCATTGAGCTGGTTCCGTAGGGCCCACAAACAAAGGTGCCGTAGCAACGGATAGGACTGCCCGGCCAAGAGAGCCGTCGTTCTCCGCATGGAAGTCAAGGCAGTAGTGTTTCTGGAAGGTTAGTTGTGAGGACCAGGTAGCGGCTCTGCAGATCTCGCTCACCGGCACCTCCTGTGCGCAGGCCAGAGAAGCGGCTATAGCACGGAGCTGATGCGCACTCGCCTTGTTAGACGGGAGTGCGTCCACCTTCTGAAGGCAATAGGCGACGCAAGCTGAGATCCAACGGGAGAGCGTGCGTTTTGAGACAGGTCTTCCAGGCCTGTTCGGGTCAAAGGAGATGAAAAGCTGGGTCCCCAGTCGAATTGCAGACGTCCTGTCGAGGTAGATGCGTAGGGCGCGTACGCAATCCAGGGAGTGAAGACGTTGCTCTTCGGGAGAAGAGTGTGGGGCTGGAAAGAAAGATGGCAGCTCCACCGCCTGGTTGACGTGAAAAGCGGAGGCGACCTTGGGCACAAACTTGGGATGCCCGGTTGTGGTAGAGCTTTGTGTATGGCGGGTGTGCTACCAGAGCCTGCAGCTCGCTGACCCTCCGGGCTGAGGTGATGGCGATCAGGAAAAGAGTCTTCCAAGAGAGAAATTTTCCGGGCGCTGTTGTCAAAGGTTCGAACGGTTCCTGCGTGAGCTGGTGCAGGACTACGTTAAGGCCCCATGAGGGTACCGGTTTCTGTACCGGAGGTTACAGATTCCGAAGCCCTCTCATGAAACGCGTCACAATGGGAAGCGCGGATATGGAGCCTGAACTTGGGTATTCCGGGCTTTCATGTAGAGAGGCAATGGCCGCGAGATGTACTTTGATGGATTGTGGTTTCAAGCCGGAGCTGAAGAGGAAGGCGAGATACTTTAAGACAGTGGGTATCGGGCAAGAGGCTGGATGGACTCCTTGGTCCTTGCACCATATACTGAAGCGTTTCCACTTCAGGCTGTAGGCCTTTCTGGTTGACGGCCTCCGCGAGGCCAGAACAATCTGCTGCACCTCCGAGGATAGGTTTGAATCGTGGAACGTCAGCCTTTCAGCCTCCAGGCTGTCAAGGCTAGTGTCTGGAGGTTGGGGTGCCAGGTCCTGCCCCCGTTCTGTGTTAACAGGTCTGGTCGCAGTGGAAAGCGAATTGAGGGTTCTTGGGCGAGTGCAGCAGTAGGGAGAACCACATCTGTTGCGGCCAGTAGGGAGCGATCAAGATCACGTGCGCTTTCTCCTTGATGATGTGCTGCATCGTGGTTGTCAGGAGAGGAGTTGGAGGAAATGCATACACTAAGTCCCATGTCCCCCACGGGATGGCAAACGCATCCGAAGCCACTCTCTTCTGCGACGGGTGCTTGGAACAGAACAAGGCGCATCTGGTGTTCGCTTCGGTCGTGAAGAGGTCGATCTGGGGAATTCCCCAGCACTGGAAGAGGTTGTCTGTCACTTCCATGTGGAGCGTCCACTCGTGAGGTTGGAGCTGTCTGCTGAGCCTGTCCGCTAAGGCGTTCTGATCCCCGGGGAGGTAGGTCGCCTGTAGGACGCAGTTGTTGGATAGCGCTACGGCCCATGTCTCGAGAGCTTCCTTGCATAGTGTACGGGATCCCGTGCCTCCTTGCTTGTTTATATAGAACATTGTAACTTAGTTGTCTGTTTGCACCAAGATTGCTTTCCCAGCCAGGTGTGTCCTGAACGTCTGAAGGGCATATTTGACGGCCCGGAGTTCGAGAACATTGATGTGGAGGGCACGCTCCACTCTGGTCCAGGCTCCTTGCATGCTGAGATGCAGTAGATGAGCCCCCCATCCCGTTGAGGATGCATCCATGGTGAGGATGAGCTGGTGAGTGAGGGGTTGCAGATACTTGCCCACTGAGAGGTTGGTTGAATTTATCCACCAACGTAGGCTCCGGATAACATTGACCGTGATCGGTACGCGGGTATTGAGTGGTTGGGAGAGTTGCTTCCAGTGGGTCCGCAGGTGCCACTGAAGGGTGCGCATGTGGAGTCTCGCCAGAGGGAGGACCGAGGTCGTCGCCGCCATGTGGCCTAGTAGGCGCAGGATCTCGCGGGCTGAGGTGTGCTTTTCCGCCAACACTTTCCTTGCCAGCTGCACGATGGCACTGATCCGGAGCTCGGGCAGAAAAGCCTTGCAGGCCTTGGTGTCGATTATCGCCCCGATGAACTCCGTCCGCTGCACGGGTTCGAATCGTGACTTTTCCTTGTTGAGCAGGAATCCCAGTCTGACTAGTAGGTGTGCAGTTTGGAGGACTGCTCTGCGGAGTTCGTGGGCAGAGTTCGCCGACAGGAGCCAGTCGTCCAGGTAAGGAAAGATGGCGACGCCTTGCTTGCGGAGGTGTGCAGCAGCGACCGCCACGCATTTCGTGAAAACTCTGGGTGCTGGGGATAGGCCAAAGGGCAGCACTCGATACTGGTAATGGCATCCCATAGCGATGAACCTGAGGTATTTCCTGTGAGAGGCATGGACTGGAATGTGGGAGTAAGCATCCTGTAAGTCCAGTGTAGCCATCCAGCTTCCCGCTCTGATGAGAGGAAGGATGGAGTTGAGCGAATACATCCTGAACTTTTCCTTTCTGATGAAGAAGTTCAGGTTTCGGAGGTCCAGGATGGGACGGAGGCCCCCTGACTTCTTGGGGATAAGGAAGTACCGGGAGTAGAATCCAGTGTTGATTTGGTCCGTGGGCACTTTCTCTATTGTCCGGGCCCGGAGAAGCTGTTGGAGGAGTTCCGAGAGTGGTTGTTCCTGATGGAGTGGAGGCTGGCTGGTGGGTTGTTTCTGCTGCCGTGGAAGGGAGGAGAAGCGCAAGCGGTAGCCTGTCTGTATTATTTGAATGACCCACTTGTCCGTGGTGATCTCCTGCCAGGCCGAGAGGAAGTAGGACAGACGACCCCCGACTGGGTGGTCTGCCGGTCCCAGTGAAGGTCCCAGCCAGGCCGGGTAGTCAGAAGGAAGAGGTGTCTTTCCCGGTTTGGGAGGGGTTGGTTTGTTTCTGTTTGCGTTGTCGTGGCTGCTGTCTCTGAAAAGACGACTTGTGATAGGTCTGCTTGAACCTGGGCGTCTGCCATTGTCGGTTGGAGCCATAATATTGTTTAGAAGAAGAAAAGGGTTTTCGGGAGTAGCTCCCTTTCTGTGACCAGGAGGGTCGTTCGAGCCCGTCCGCAGCCAGAGTCTTCAAAGTGGTGCAGTCATTTTTCAGACCTTTCACCGTGTCAGCGACTTTGTCTCCAAAGAGGGAGTCACCCGAACAGGGTGTATCGGCGATCCGGTCGTGGGTGTTATCAGAGAGCCCTGATGCACGAAGCCATGCCCAGCGACGAGCCGATATGGCCGTGCCCGCTGTCCGTACAGCTGTGACAAATGAGTCAAAGGCTGTACTCATCAGGTGCTTGCTGCACTCAGCTAGCTCCTGGATGGAGGTTGAGGCGGATGTACGTGAGTCCTTGGGGAGATCCTGCAGATGGCGTTTGAGGTCAGCCAGGATGGCGTCCTGGAATAGGACATGTTGAAATTGATGCGCTGCTATCTTGGCACTAAGCATTGCACCTTGAAATACTCTCTTCCCCATGTCATCCAGACGCTTGGGGTCCCGGCCCGGTGGATGTGCGGCTTGGACACGCGTGGACTTAGCTCTTTTGAGTGCTGATGCCCACCACTATTGACTGGTGGGGTAATTGAGGCTTGTTAAACCCAGGTGCCATGTGGATGATGTACTTACTGTCCAGGCGTCTGGAGCAAGGATGGCCAGATGCTGGGGATTGCCAGAGAGTCAACTGCTTTTCCTTCAACTTGCAGTGAAGGGGAAGGGCCATGGCTGGTTTAGGGCCGCTGAGGTATTTCATGACCTCAGGTTCCTGCTCATCTGGTGTGTCCTCTGTGGCCAGCCCGAGCTTGGAAACCACCTTTCGAAGAAATTTTGGATATGTGAGATCTTCCAGCACTGGTGCCGGTGGATTCTCCATCTCGTCCGCTTGGTTTTTGGAGGTGTCAGAGTCTGGTCCTAACTCCTCCCCTTCGCTTCCCTCATGGTCCAGCTGTGCCGGGGAAGGTGGCTGCGGTCTAGAAAGTGCTGGGGAAGGCGTCCGTGCTCTGGTGGGCGACAGGCTAGGGGCTCGTGGAGAGAGGGAACGCTCCGAGCCCGGCCGTGCCCCAGGGGAAACATGTGCATGATCCTGGTCCAATCGATGGGGGGCAGTCTGTTCCACAAGGCGAGTGAGCAGATGAAGGATGGCGGAGGAGGTGGAGTCCGAAGACCGGCTGCTTCTATGTCTCCTGCTGCAGTCCGAGCTGGATCTCCTGCTCCTCTTATGCCTACGGGGGGATCCACTGCGGGAATCTCTTGACCCCGACGGAGCTCGATGTCTGTGCTTTGCTGCCCTCTTCCTGCTTTTCTCTGTGCCATCGCGCTGGGAATCTCTGCCGCTGGAGCGGCGTTCAGGGCTCCTTTGGCACTGATAAGAAGCGCAGTCAAGGCCCTTAGAGCGGTGTCTGCTTCTCCCGCGCCGGGGGCTGTCATCCGCACCGCTCCCGCACCGGGGCTCTGCCGCCGTGCGATCGCCGTCCTCTGCGCCGCTCCGGGACTCCTCTGCCGTGGGGAACAACGATGAACAAGGCAGGGGGGAGGGCTGTCTGCGCCGAACCTTGGCGGTACGAATTCTGCTTCCCGCGCCAGACTGGAGCTCCTCTGCAGCGGCATAGGACGTGCTGGGCATGGGGGAAGGCTGTCGGCGCTGGTCACTTGCGGCGGAACAGGAACTGCTGCACCCAATCACGGAAGAGGGGGCGTGTCCGGAGGCAGAGCCAGGCGGGTCAACGAGGACGGCGCCATTTTGAGAGGCTTCGGGAGGACCGCATGGCCGGGGAGAACAGGCCGGATTACTGCTTACCGCAGAAGGGCTTACCCGAGGGGTAGAGGCCTCTCCGGAAGCATGTGAACAGGCAGTAGCGGCAGCGCTTGATCCCCGGTGAGTGGGAGCCTTTCCTGGATCAGTCCTGTGCTGCTTCTCAAGCCGGGAACGGTCTGCAGACTTGGAAGGCAGATCGGGCCTGGGATTCTCCTTATTTTTGCGATGCTCCTGGTTCCGGTTAGCAGGGACTATGCTCGAGGCCGCAGTGGAGGAGAGCAAATCCTGCAGGGCATGCTCCCGGTGCTTCCTTGCCCTGGGAGACATCCGGGCACAGCTGGCACAGTTCTCTACCTGGTGAGAGGACCCCAGACATCCGATGCAATGTTGGTGAGTGTCTGATAAGTTCATCTTTCTATTGCAGAGAGGACACTTCTTGAAACCGGGTTTAGGCATGAAGTTAGAAGGTTTTGATAGGTTTGTAATGGAGAGCTAGATATTCCGTCTTGAGGCAGGGCGGAAGAAAAAGAACTGGCCGGCTAGGGGCGGGCCGGGGGAGGTGGGACCTCCCACATGCTCAGAAGCTTCTGAGCTATAGAGCACTTCCGTCATGGCACCATCGGATGACGTCACCAGGTGTGGCTGACACAGCCTGCTTGTCCTAGGAGAAATTCCTGAACTTGTAGTAGTACAGTCTTCTCAATGATCTTGGCAAATGCTGGATGCTTGAGATAGGTTTATATGAAGAGGGAAGAGCTGTGTTGAGAGTGTGGGATTTTAGTAATGGTCTAACAGATGCTTGCCTCAATGTCGTAGGCGTGTATCTGATGATGAGCAATGACTGGAAATGCGCAGAATGAGTGGTATAAGCTCCTGTTTGGATATTTTAATCCATGTGAATGGAGAAGGGTCCAGTGGGGAGGTGGTGTTCTTTAGGTCGCATATGATGTTCTCCACCTGCCGGATGGAGATTGTGCTGAAGGTTGACCATATTTATTTATTTAAACTTGTTTTTATACCACATTTCTACCATTCAAGTCAGTTTACATTTAACAGGGATTTAGCATGGCTGTGATAGACCTTAGCTGTACGTAGAACTAAACATTCTAACAGTAGAACAAGGCAACATAGAACTAATCATGGTAACAGTAGAACAGTATATAAACAGTATATATTGTTCTCAACTATTTACAGTATAATAAGACTGAATAATAGTATTCATAGTTCTTGGCTATTCAGATCGTGATAGGTTGACGTAATAGCATTGGGCTGCATTCATGGTTCCAAATGTGTTTTGGCTGATTTTTCAGCAGTAAAACTAGAGCTGCACTGTCCCTTTAAGAAAGGCTCACCTCTCTACAGGGACTTTAGTTTCCCATTGATCTTAGGATAAGGCGGTATAGAAAACCTGTTAAATATGTCACGCTCCCCTGCTACAGGCCGAAGGCTTTATAGTAGGGGTGACCGCTGTTTTGCTTCTGAGTGTCCTTTATACTATCCAGCAGCAAGGGTTGCTGGGATATGTAGTTTTTTTGGTTTCACTCTCACAAAAATGTGTTGTGGCACAAGGGTCTTTTGGAACAGATAAATTTATTATTATTGTTGGGTTTTTCCCCTCACATAGGTTCTCAGGCAAATAAGCAAAGCAATATAATTCTTTTCCAGAATAAACAGAAAAACAGGAGCAAATGAAAAGCATCAAATAAAAAAGTGGAAAAACTGTTTCTTCACAGCAGCACAAAACTTCCAAACAACTTTGTAATTCTTCTTATCAAAGCTTGTTTAACATAAGTTCATGTCCACTCTATTACACATAGAACAGTCCATCTCAAAAGAACCAGAGGACTCAGGAACATCTGCTGCGTCAATGATCATGTCCTCGCTTTCATTCTCACAGCTCTGCATAGGAGAACTTCTAGGCTGGCAACCTGGAATAGCCTTTTGCAGCTGCTCTAGAAGATTCCCTCCTCTACTAGCCGTGACGTCCTCTAGCTCAGGAGTTTGGTTAGTACGTAAGCTTCTCTTTATGGTTTCTACATCTGCATTAAACCATTTATTCCAAGTGTTTCTGCTAGGTGGTTTTACAGCCGTGCTATCGTGGCACTTGTTAGCACTGGCTTTTAATTGTTTTACAATGTCTTCAACAAGACTCTGATTAGGCAGAAAATCCAACGTACCTTGTCTGCTATCACTGCCCGGTCTGTGCTTGGAGCTCTCTTCCCTTCTACAAGTAAAATGCGTGTCCCTGTCTTCAGGTAGCTCCCACGACGGCGCTGACTTAGCTTTAAGGTAACTGGGATTGGACCCACTAGAATCCCTCTTGCCTGGAGCTGGTTTCCAAGACTTCCTCAGTTGCTGCCTTCCTTGTTGAAGTGGTTTAGACACTTGTAAAGGCTTTTCCCTGCCTTCTTGTCTGTCCAGTTTCCTTCTCTGCTGACAATCCTGTCGGCTGTTCTGGTACTGCGTGCTGTTCTGAAAGACTAGCCCTGAAGCTGGTTTAAAACAGCTTCCTTGTTCAGGCACGCCCTTCTGACTATCCAGGTGCACCTCGTTAGGGCTGCTTCCAGCTCTTACATCATGAATCTGACTGAGCTGCATTCTCTCTGAAAGCTTCTTGCTGCCTTGGAAACCTGGCTTGCTCTGGCTTTTAAAGGTGCAGTGCTCACTATTTTGCCATTCCATCTGCTCAGGCATGCTTTCGGTACCACAAATAAAATAAATAAATAAATAGCCAATATCTAAACCGCAGATGAAAGGACGTCCTGACTTTATGCGGTTTTGCAGTTCGGGTGGTGGCTGAATATTGCTGCAAAATACAAATTGCAAAACATCAATCCAATGAAACTGGATATTCAGGGTTTGTTGCTGGATGTGCACTGGCATTGAATATCAGGGTTTAATTTAAAGTGACAACAGCTTTGACAGCATGGGCCGCTGTTACTGAAATTGGCCCCCAGTATTCTTCCTGCTGTAGAAGGAGAGGTAATGCAGTGATGGGAAATTTACCTAAATTTTATGAGCTAGAGATTTAGCTGATTCCACAGCAAGGGGAATCTCTTACCTCAGGAGTAAAGCATAGTTACTCACCTGTAGCAGGTGTTCTCCATTAACAGACCAGTCAGTCTAACCTCGGTGGTTAGTAAATTATTGGAAACGCTATTAAAGACAGAATAGTGAGGTTTCTGGAGTTCAGTGGATGACAGGATCCGTGGCAGCATGAATTCACCACAGGCAGGTCTTGTCAGACAAATCTGATAGATTCTTTGACAGAGTGACCAGGGAGTTTAACTGAGGGAGAGTGCTTGATGTGGTGTATTTAGATTTCAGTAAAGCCTTTGACACAGTTCCTCAAAGGCGACTTATCAACAAACTGATCACCCTAGGGATGGACCCTAAAGTTACTGATTGAGTTAGAAATTGGTTGAGTGGGAGGCGACAAAGGGTACAGGTAAATGACGCTCACTGAGGAGAAGGAGGTTACCAGTGCTGTGCCCCAGGGATCTGTCTTTGGTCCGATTCTTTTTAACATCTTTGTTAGTGATACTGTGGAAGGACTGTCGAGTAAAGTTTGCCTCTTTGCAGATGATACCAAAATCTGCAATACAGTAGACACCCAGGAAGGTGTAGATAACATGAGGAGGGATCTAGCTAAGCTTGAAGAATGGTCTAGAATTTGGCAGCTGAAATGTAATGCTAAAACGTACAGGGTTATGCATTTGGGCTGCAAAAATCCAAAGGAGCGGTACAGTGTAGGAGTTGAGGTACTTCTGTCCATGAAAGAAAAGCGGGACCTGGGCATGATTGTGTCTGATGATCTTAAAGTAGCTAAACAGATAGAAAAAGCGACGGTGAAAGCTAGAAGTATGGTTGGGTGTAGAGGGAGAGGAATGGACAGCAGAGAAAAGGAGATGATAATGCCTCTGTATAAGTCCGTATTTGGAGTATTGTGTGCAATTCTGGAGACCGCACCTTCAAAAGGATATAAACAGACTGGAGTCAGTGCAGAGGGTGGCTACTAAAATGGTTAGTGGCCTTCATTATAGAACATATGAGGATCTTAATTTGTACACCTTAGAGGAAATGCGGGATAGAGGAGATATGTTAGAGATGATTAAATACCTCCATGGCATAAATGCACAGGAGGAGAGTTTCTTTCAATTGAAAGCAGGTGCTGCTACGAGGGGACCTAGGGTGAGGGTGAAAGGGGAAAGACTCAAGAGTACTATGCAGAAATATTTCTTTACAGAAAGAGTAGTAGATGCATGGAATAGCCTCCCAGTAGAGGTGGTAGAGATGAGGACATTATCTGAATTCAAAAAAGTAAGGGACAAACACACAGGGACTGTTGTCCATATTAGGTGAGACCAGACATCATCAAGCCCCCTATCCTATTTGCAACAATGGTCTGTCCTGGTCACAAGTACCTGTCAGGCTTCCAAAAGATTGATATGTCCCATGCTGTCTTTCTCAAGTGGCCCCTTTTAATCTAGCAGCCTTCTCTGTTGCCAGGTCTCTACTTCCATTCATCTTGTAGGGAATCAAGGGTTCCTACGTCCTTCTTCCATTGCCAGAATCCAGCTCTGATCTTCCTGTTCCCCCCACTTTCTCCATCCCATCACTTGCCTGTTCTAACCCCAAGATGTGGGCCTAACTGGCCTCCTGATCAACTGCCTTCTAGTAACAGGATCCCTCCTGCAGCATCACAGTGCACAAAATGGGGTAAGAGAAGAACAAAAAATTTTTTTAAAAAATAGGGGAAAGAACAGACACAGAACAGCATATCAACACCATGTCTCTGCTACAGGCTGCAGGATAGGGCTGTGTTACAGGGTCTCGCAGCCATGGGTAGAGTCATATTGTTCAGTCGAATCATCATCTTATCCTCCCACTTCAGTCTTCTGGAAATGTAATCATCTCTATGTTTGCATGGGGCTGAGAAAACTTGCAACCAGCTAGCCTTTTACACAACAACAAAAATAATAAAAATACATAAGTAAAATAAATAATAAGGACTGGATGTAAGCTGCCCCCTCCTCCACACTATACGTCCATTCCAGATTCTCTTTCCTTGCCATGTCTTGTCACACTGCCAATTCCCCCCACAGACAAGGGATGGTGCACCCAACATTCCCCTACTTATTTATTTATCAGGTTTCTTATAGTGTTTTATCATTTCAGTCAAAGCATTAACATTGTAACTTAAACTTGGTAATGTACATTAACCAGGGCCATTGATAAATTGCATTTTCTGAGGCACTGGAGGGTTAAGTGACTTGCTGAAGGCCACAAGGAGTGCTAGTAGGAATCAAACCTTGGTCTCTTTGTTCTGAGGCTAGGGCTGTAGCCATTAGGCTACTCCTCCACTTGGCCCTGCACTCACCGCCCTCTTGGCAGAACAGAGTTTGCGCCGGAGCGTGTTCCATAACTGGAACTAGCTTCAGCATACCTCAGCTGAACTCCTTGGTGCAAGTGTAGACTCTCCCTAATCCAAATACACGACCCTTGCACCCTCAGCTTGGGACTCCCCCATTGGTGTGGCTGATTTATCCTGCAGTCCATGGAGAACCATCGTTACAGGTAAGCAACCTCTCTTTCTCATTTATGCTTCTTCAGGTTTGGAACTGCGCTCCATGCAGCATAGAGGGTCTAACACCTGAGATTTTTCTAGCTGGGTACTCAATTGGGATGTATCCAAGGATAGAGCTAGTTGGCCTCTTTATTCTATTAAGGCTCCACTTTTAGAGGAATCTTTTGTCACTTTTTCTGTGAGTCTTTTTTTTTATAGATTTTAATCAGTTTACAATAAACAAACAATACAGGTCAATCGCAAGATACATATCAGGAATTCATCCAAACAAAAGCAATATAATCTCGATAATGTCCACATTAAGGGAATCTGGATGCAAAATTGAAAAATAAAACAAAGAACAAGCAAATAAGGCATATACTGCCCACAAATAGGAGGCATTCTAATAACTATTATTTATGCTTAACCACCTCTACTGTACCCTGCCTTTCAGAAATAAATTTTTCCAGGTGTACACTATCGGAAAAAATATATGAAGCACCATCATAATTTATGATGCATTTACAAGAAAAACGGAGAAAAAACATAGCACCCAAGTTCAAGACCCGAGGCTTCAAAGATAAAAAAAGACTCTGCCTGAGTTGGGTGCTACGAGCAACATCGGGAAGAACGTTCACACTGTGTCCACAAAATTTTACAGACTTAAACTTAAAGAATGCCCTAAGGATACGATGTTTAAATTCTATTGACTTAAAGGTCACCAACAAAGTGGAGCGTGAATTAATAAGATCTAGGGAGTCCTCTGAAAAGGCTCCACCACATCCAGCTCCCCTTCAACAGGATAACTTTTTTTTTTAAGCTGGAGGGAATATAATAAAGTTGAGAAACTTTAACAGGTTCTGGTATGGATAAAACTTCCTTCAAATATTTATCTAAAAGAATCTTAGGTACAAGAAGAGAAGTATGAGGAAAATTTAAAAAACGCAAATTACATGAACACATAGAATTCTCAAGAGCTTCAAGCTTATTATGTAAAACTAATGAATCTTTAACTCCTGCAACATTTGCTGCATGCAGCAGAAGGACTTGCTTAGTAAGGGCCATATCCACAAGTGAAACCTTCCCGTCAAGTTGCTGTAAAGAAACAACAGCTTCCTGAGAGAAGGCACAAAAAGAATTTAATGTAGAATACATCTTATCATCAATACATGTTAAAGCCCCACTGACATCTAATCAAAGTAATCTCTGCATCAGGAAGCAAGGCTGGAAGCTCAGAAGAGCTGCCAAGCGTTACCAACGGAACCGGTTTAGGCAGAGTCACTAATGAATCAACACACCTTACCTGATCAGAGGACTCCCCAGATTGAGCAACGGACAAAAAAGGAACAGGGCAAGGTGGAGGGGATTTCCTACTCGAACTCAGGGAGACCCCTTCAGGAGAAAACTGCGCCAATGGTAATGGAGCAAAGTGCTTATCAAGGGGGCCAGCCGATTTTAACAAACTTGCTGAAGCCCCGATCACTCTGCTCCCGGTTTTAGCCTTCCTTTTCCCCATAAAGGAAACAAAGGAACACAATAGGGAACCTGAAGACTCTAACGCCGCTGAGACACCAAAGAGGTGCCAAAGGGGCGGGTCTCGCCCCTTTAGAAACGCCCCTTCAGATCACGCCCCGCGGTCACGCTGCACAGTCGCGAAAGATCATCCAAACTTATAGGCAGGAGAGAGGACGGGGTCCTCGCTGTGTATGGGCTACCCCCACGGTGCCTGCCTGATGTTCTGGGGAAGAATAAGGCATCGTCAGCAGCGCTCAAACAGTGGCAGTAGTCCCAAGAGCCATTGGTCAGGCTCCCTGCACCTCCAACACACTCACAGCCAGATCCAAGCCACTGCATTTTTTTACTTTTATATGACAATCCCTATATTTTAACCAAGATAGTTTCCACCAAAAGCTGGAATAAAGAGATATAGTGCTACTTCAAAAGTGCAAAAAGCAACTGATGCAAATTTTAAATCCTTAATTTGAAGATCAAAGTAAAGAAGTACATGAGTGATAAAATCTTAGAACAACTGAGGGCTTCTGTAGAAAAAGAAATAGAGAAAGGAAGAGGAGACCTGGACAAGAGCACCATAAGATAGACATATGCAGAAAAAGAAAGGAGAGCCTCAGAAAGGGCTAATTGAACAAAATTCGATGCAGAAAGAGAGAGGTTTGTAATGGAGTTCTGGAAGAAAAGCTGGTACCCGGGAAGGGGGAAAAGGAAGGGATTCAGAAAGGAGCAAAAGAAGAAGAACTGTACGAGTGAGAGAAAGACGGGCACCAGAAAAGAAGCTGAACCAAGGGAAAGAAAGAGGAGGGTTGGAACAGAGCAGTAAAGGGAAGGTTGAAGTACAGATGGAGATGGGGGGTCCAGGAATGCCGGCAACCAGAATAAATGAAGAACAGGACAATAAATCAACTGAAGAGGAGGGAGAAAGACAGGAGAAGGACCTGGAGGTGGATGCTGGGCACGTATGCTAGGTTCCAGGCAAGGGAAAGGTTAACTAAGCTGAATTTAACATCAGAAGTTAGAAGTATGATAAGTAAGATGGATAAGGCCATAATCTGTATAAAGAGACCATCTATTGACATCACAGAAATAGATTGAATACAGTATTGTGCAGCAAAATTCATTACTTGAAGAGTTCTACCAGTGAAAACCAGTGGGGCCTGAGGAGAATAGGGATAACTTCTTAAAAAAGGCACATTGAAGGGAAAATAAAATCATTGCGTGCAGAGGTATTCCTGATAAAACAAGTATCTAAAAGGATTACGATCATCAAAGATAATGAGGGAGATCCATAATAATAAATTGAAACATGCTGCATTAACAGAAGACCTTAAATTCATATGTTCCAATAATAAATTGAAAATAACAGCAGAGGCACAAAACATATGGAGATATGAACGAAACAGATCTGCAGGGCATCGGGGAAGAGTGTTAGTATGGTGAAAGCAACAGCGATGAAAGCAGAAACAGAAACAGAGACTTACATGAGGACTCTGCAGAGCACAGTCAAGATGCAGAATGACTATCCTGTATATGCAAGAATGGAAAAGGTCAACTTCAAACCAAAGGCATGACCTGGGGGGATGTTTACTAAACACCGTTGCTGTGCGGGTTCCCGTTAGTGTGCGGGTGCCATATAAGGAGTGGGCGGGTCAGGCAGAAAAAAGAAAAAAACCGGACCGTACTTGTGCGCGTCGCGCTAATGTGCGGGGCCCACATTAGCGCATGGGAAGGCTAAGTGGGGCGCTGCTGCATAACCAAACAACAGAGTCGTAGTACAACGGTGAAGACACTGACCAATGGTGCAAGGGCCAGGGGTTCAAACCTCCATTGCACTCAACAAAAAAGACCAGCTGAGGCATCAACTTTTATGGGCAAAAGTGGTGTAGGAGGCATATTGATTATGGGCGGCAGAAGGCGGCGCACTCTTTTGTTATACGGCATGGGCGGCGCACTGTTCATTGTGGGCGGCAGATGGCGGCGCGCTGTTAAGGTTGGGCGGCAGAAGGCGGCGCGCTGTTAATTTTGTGCACAAGACGGTGCGCTGCTGCTCAAACACAGGAACAGAGCCACAGCACAATGGTTAAGACACTGACCAATGGTGCAGGGGTCATGGGTTCAACCCCTCACAGTGCCCAGTGAACAAGGCTGGCTGGGGCAGTATGTATTATGGTGAGGAGTGCTGTAGGAGGCCTTCAAAGTTCATTTTATTTCCCACTACTAGTAAACCCGCTCTCACAGCGTGTTAACATAAGGAGGCCCATAAGGCACATGTTACAGTGCACTGTCCGCCAAGGCACTCTAGAATGTCCCCTATAGGGCACCATGTATGTTGCGACAGAGGATAATGTATAGTGCACCCAATATGGATGTCACCCATAAGGTGGCCTATAGGGCGCCCTATAGAGCACCCTCAGAGGCACCTTATGGGTACAGTATGCCAAGGGTGTGTCTGCTGTCATAAAAATATGTACAGTAATAAAGGATACTGCTCTGGACAACCCTATCACAGAACCCCACTGTGGGCTTGAACCCATGATCTCTGGCTGTAAAGGCAGTGACGTAACCATTGGGCTACAGCACTATAGCTGTAAGCAAGACCCTGGCTGGCTGCAGAGAGCCTGCACGTCACCTCACAGACAGTCTACTGTTGTAGACAGGATATGGTTAGGCCACCCGTACCCATGATGCACTGCACATGCAAATCAGCTGTCCACAGATGCACACAAGATGGGGGAATGCACCCCAAAAGCTACCCGCCTGGTAGGGGGAATTGGCTGTGTGCACCCACACAGCACCTCGGCCTGGTAGGGGGTCCTGAGCGGGTGGACTACCGGCAAAGAGTAGCTACACACCGTCACATTGTGCGGGTACTGTGCTCACCCTGAGGGTGTGATGTGGAGCCCAGGACCAGGTCCACAACATCAGCCATGGCTGAATGAGGCCATGCCAGAGCTCCACAACAGTAATAACCTGTGAGATAGGAAGGTGCTGCAGAAACATCGTGGCTATCTCTGTCTCAGTTAGAGGAAACCCCCATGGACCCCTAGGTGGTCAAATTACCTACCTACCTACCTACCTACCCTCCCTCCCCTCTCCCCCCCCCCCCCCACGGTGGCAAACAGAGTCCCCATCAACAGATCCCCATCCTAGCCGACCCCCCCCCCCCCTCCGCACCGATGGCAGTAGAGTGGACCATCAACCCCTGTCCTGCTGGGGGACAGACACCCTACAGGGCAGTCCAAGCACCCCCACACACATCCACAACACAATATCAGACAGACAGTAGGCCTGGATATGCAAGGATGCACCCCAGCACTATCTGATATCCCCCCTGCAGCAAGTCATCAGCTGCTGCACCCTGCAAGGTGCTCCATCAAGACACATACCAGCTGTGCAGAGTCTGTTGGATAGTCCTGATGGAAATGCATGCACCCAAAACTGGGGTGGCAGCACACACAAGCACATAAGTCAGTGAAGAGGCCCCAACAGACACCCATATATATCACAGGGGAGAAATGCTATATAGCACTATGGGGGTGCCTAGCCATGCTGTCATCACTGCACGCTCAGGGTGAGAATGATCCCCCAGCAGCACATACAGAGGTCACCCTGTCTGTGTAGGTGGTGGCTGGGCATTACAATGTCCCAGCCAGTGCCCTATGCCCTGTGCAGATGCATCCTGGCCAGCCCACCCTGTCTGAGCTATACCCATGGTACCTTGCTGCTCATTATGCACATTGTCAGGCCAATACTGGCAACAGCGCTGGCAGTGGGGGCTGTGGAAAGTGTTTGTAGCCAACACACACTGTATAGACAGACACACACCCCCACACCTATGCCAGCATTGTGCTACTATTGAGGGGGTCATTAGACGTGCCCACCACACCGGTCCTGGGCATGGTACGGGCATGGATATGGTACGCATTACTGCTGGGGGTCACTCCACAGGGTGGTAAACAACGTCAGATGCCAGGCCTGGGGCACACACCGCAGACACCAAACATGTTGGTCTGATGGGGGTCAATTAACAGTATGTGCGTAACGTGGGGATATCTATCTGCCAGTGCTCCGAGCAAACGTTACAGAGCTGTGTACCGTAGACCCCAGGTGTAGGGTGACATTGCTAAGGTATGCAAGTGCTAGCTTTGGGGGATGCAGGCAGGGCCCACTGTCCTGCCTCTCCAGGAGGCATTAGCCAATGGGGCCTGTGGATGTGGGTGTGGCCGCCCCTGTTGGCTGCTGCTTTACGGCAGAGGTTCCCAACTCCAGTCCAGGTGTGCAACACACTGTTCGGGTTTTCCTGCTGTCCCTCATGAATATGCATGAGCTACATCTACATGCCATGGGGGTGGTGCATAGCTATACGGCACAGGCATTTGTATGAGTGGCAGCATGGAACCTGAATGGTGTGTGGCCCACCAGGACTGCATTTGGGGGACTCTACTCTAGGTACTGCCCCTGTTCATGGTGTCTGTGCTCAGTGTGGTAAAAGATAGGCGTATTACCATTGCATATGTCCTTGGCACGAAAGGTGTGTCCTTACTATCAGTGTTTAGTTGTGGGAAAAATAAGTGGGCAGGATTGGCAATGGCCCCAGCTGGACCTTGAACCTGTGACCTTTTGTTCTTGCACACATTGTCTGTGTGCACTGCACCACCGTGTAGCCACAGATTGACTGGATTCCCTGGACAGGCCATGACTGTGCATCCGGCAGGGCCTGTCTGTTGCAGGGGATGGTGCCAGCCTGCACATGGCTAGGCCACTGTCCTCTGGGGCCAGCTGCCACTGCCCCCTGCACCACATGTACTCGTCCGCCAACATGCTGGCATGTCCTTCTCATTGACAAAACAGATGACCTGATTGCGTTGTGGCACTACGGGACTGCATTTGGGGGACCTGGCTGTGGGTAATGCCCATTGTTGTGGTGTGTGTGTGGTGTTGGGTAAAATATGGGTGATTTCCCCATGCTTCTGTTCCCTGCAATACAGGGGTGTCTGTGCTATCTTTGTTTGGTGGTGGGTAAAATATAGGGATTGGGCTGCCAAGTGCCCCAGCTGGGATTTGAACCTCTGGTCCTAGAGGTACTGGCTCTGTCCGCTGCACCACACTGTGGCCACAGAGACAATGCAGTCCCTGGAGATAGTAAACCTGGCAGGGTGGAGTCGCAAATCCTGCTCTGCACATTTTTACTGTGGGCTCCTTCACCCTGTGTGGTGACAAACGTGCAAATAAAACCCGGGAATGACCACGAAACAAAGGGGGATAACATATACCCAAGCTGGGCAACAGTGCTATTGATGGGCAACCATAGGAAACACTCCCAGGAAGGCTCCAATAAACACCTTTCCAAAATTCATTTCTTTTTTTAGGAGCTCTCCTGGGTGTGTTTTTTAGTTTTGCCCATTACTATAACTGTTACCCAGCTGATTTACTATTTTTACTAATTTTGTTGTGGTCATTTTCTATTTTTAATTGCAGTTTTGAGCTGTGCACATGTATCACACTGCTGACGTTTTGCAGGTTTCACCGGTTTTGCTGTACATTGCTGACGTAAATGGTTTCTCTTCCCTTTAAATGCCCTCTACCGCGAGTGTTTCACTCGCGCTATTTTTTACTTGTAAATTCGGCCCCGCAACTGTGCGAGGGGCCTCTCCCCTCCCCTTCCCCGCCCATTCTGCCCGTCTCTCCGCCCCTCCGGGGCCTTCCTCCGCCCTCCGTTAGCCTTTCCACGCCTCTATCGGACATTTGCGGGCCCGTACTTGTGCGGCGCCCGTTAGTGTGCCGCGCATGGGTGCGTGGCTTCCTCGCACCTGTGCGGGGCGCTTAAGCGCTCTTAAGTGTGCTTTTAACGTGCTATTGTGCGGCACCGCAAATGTGCGGTTTTTAGTAAACATCCCCCCTGAAGTAACAACTAAAGAGTTGGAAATCAGATTAAAAAGAGCTCCAACTGGAAAAACCCTGGCACAGAATGTACTGCCCTATTTTTGACTCAACATCGCTCCACCAAGATCTGGTAAGTTCTAACAACCAGCTGGTCAAGCAGCCAGACTTAACACTGCAGTGGCTAATAAAAGGAAGAACTCTTCTGCGACCAAAGGGAGTTCAAAGTCATGTACCTAAATATTACAGGAAATTTCTGTCTGCCTAGAATATATAAGCTGCTCAATACAATAGATGCTGGCAGAATATATGAACATATTGATTCCAGTAACATTATGACAATAGAGCAGAAGGATAATAAGAAAGGAAATTATTGAACCAAAGATCAGTTCATGCTGAATAAAGCCATCATGGCCAGTGCCAAGAAGAGCAGAAACCTCAGCATAGCATGGATCAACTTAGAAAGATTTTGATAACATCCCACACTCTTAGATAATAAGCTGCTTTGAAATGTACAAAATAAAAACCCAAATTGACTGAGTATATCCCTTTACCTTAAAAATGTGACAAATGGACTCCATCTGAAGTATGAAAATGGGGAGTTCATTATTCCTTACTTCAAGATCTAGTGAGAAATATTACAAGGAAACTCCATATCACCATTCTTGTTTCGTATGGAGCATAATCCACTGAGACTCTCATTAACTCTTTGAGATATGGATTTAGCCTTAATCCTAAAGATTTCATAGTTACAGCTCCAGTGATCAACAACTAACGGAACAACTCTGTTTAGTGAAAAGTTTCTCAGATGCCATCAAGATGACTTTTGGACTTGATAAATGTGCTAAGGCAACCATTCTTAGAATCCTTGGAGGAAAATTGAGCAAAATGGAAAACATCTCACTGACTGATGATTGTGACATCAAGGAACTTAAATAGGAAGGAGTATATAAATATCTAAAAGATAGAGGAAGGAGGAATAATCAAGCAAAATGTATTGAGAGAAATCATCAGCAGAGAATGTTATAGGAGATTAAAACTGTAATTGAAAAGTGCTTTAACATCATGAAATAAGAGGGAGGAGTGGCCTAGTGGTTGGGGCAAGCTGCCTCGGGCCGGAGGGACAGAGGTTTCTATTCCCACAGCCCCTCCTTGTGGTCTTAGGCAAGCCACTTAACCCTCCATTGTCTTAGGTACAAAAACATAGATTGTGACCCTTTGGGGACAAGGGAAATATATACCATACCTGAATGTACACCACTTTGACATGATGAAAAGCTGTATATAAGCATGGGTAAATAAAATAAACTACAAGCCACTAAGTAGCTGGCAATTACCATGCTGTCGTATAGCTTTGCAATTATAGACTGTCCTCTTACAGATAATTAAAAATTGGATATACAAACAGGAAAATATCTCCATTTCCATAAGGTAATTTCTAAGAACCAGAGAATACCAAAGTTACCCAGTCCTTGAGCCGAGAGAGGAATGGGGCTTGTAGAAATTGATTATACATATAGAGCTAACATCATAGGCCTCCAGCAACAACAGATCCCAACATGAAAAAAATGTTGAAATATGAAATTAAAATCCAGAATCCACCTCCATTATCAAAACTGAACAGTCATTTTGATGAATAGAAGGACTGGATGAGAATCTACCAAGACTCATGTAGAAGGAAGCTACAGAATTTGCAAACAAGAGAAAAATCTCTATAAAGAATTTGATTAGCAATCAAGAAACAATAAGTGGGAAATACAAAGCATTAGTCCTGGAGCCATGTGCTAATCAAATGAGGATACATGAGTTGTTAAGGAGGGGTGAATTGAAACTTAAGGTGAGAGATTGATACTAGCAGCCTAGGACAGTGGATTTCAGAAACAGTCACTCATCTTGTAGCTAGCTGTAATGTTCTGATGGGAGAAAATCTCTCAACTGAAAAGCACAGTAAGGTGGTTCGTTTCATCTACTGGAAGCTTTGCAAGCACTGCAGCTATCACTAGCAATAAATAATTAATAGTGCTAATTATATTTAGGGAGAAAGCTCAATTGAAAAGAAAAATAATGCATTATTACTATGCTACAAACCTTTCATTTAAATTGAAAGGATGAACTAAGAAAGCACAGTAGAAACCAAAAGAAAGGATACTATCGTCTATAGGAAAACTGCAAAGAGCAACTGACAAATGTTTGAGATCTCTAACTGGAAAAATGAAAGAAAAGAAATACGTACGTGATACACCTTAAAATGCTTGTAGAGTCATTCTGTCACGAAAACCATGTTCTTACTGTTACGAATTATACTATTGTTCCACTCGAATTGTAATCTCTGTTAATTGTTACTTGTTCAATGTAAACCTATTCAATGTAAACCTGTTCTATGTATTATGTTGTTTACTGTAAACCGCACTAAATTAAAATAGAGCGGTATATAAAACCAAATAAATAAATAAATTCTGAGCAACGAATAGCAGGGATGTCCATCCCTACTATTCAGCCCCCTCTGCCGACCCTTACTAACTTCCCCATATGTACAGGGTATTTGTATGGGGAGGCTAGATGGGGGAGGGAAAGGGGCGGTGCAGAGGTGGAGTTAGGGTGGGCAGTGGGCGGTCTGCAGCCCTGGAATACAGGATCAATTCGGATGTTGGCCCTGTACTTCCGGGGCCGAGTGGAGTAAGTTCCCCCTAGATGGCAGGGGATAACAGGCCCAGGCATCAGAAACGGAAGAAGAGAGTGCAGGGGATTCTCCTAGGACAAGCAGGATTCGTCAGCCACACCAGGTGTCGTCCACCGACGGCGCCGACACGGAAGTGCTCTCTAGAGCTCAGAGTCCTTCTGAGCATGAGCCAGAAGCCCCACCCCACTAGCCCGCCCCTAGCTAGCCAGTCTTTTTTCTTCCGCCGTGCCACACACACGCGGATCTCATCTCTCTCAGCCAGAAAAGATATATTCTTTAAAGATACTCACAAATGAAGCCCGGATTCAAGAAATGCAGTTCCTGCTCCAGGAAAATGAACAGCTCCGATGCTCATGATCACTGCGTGAGATGCCTGGGCTCTGCCCATCAGGTACAGGACTGTCAGCACTGCTCTCAGATGTCTCCCAGAGCCCTGAAATCAAGGAGCCATGCTCTGAAGGATTTAATCGAGTCCTTGAACGAGGAGGCCTCAAAAATTCCTTCACCGGCACGGGATGGGTCCTCAGGGTCCTCCATCCCCGGCCGTGCAGTTCCGGAGTCCACAATTTGCACCGGAGCCTCTGCTCAGACCGGAGCCCCTACTACACGGAAGACTACCGGGGAGCAAACAGCATCAAAAAGAAACAAAGCAAAAGGTAATCGGGGTGAAAAACGGCTCTCCCCCTTATCCCCTCAGGCCCCCGAAATGCTCCCGACGCCATTAGGAGCCCCCGGGAGGCCCCATGCTGCTCCCACCACGTTGTCTCTGGGGGCAGCCATCTTGATGACGTCACTGCCTCGAGCTCCGCCCAGTCAGCTCCCATTGGACATCGTCAAGGGTCTCCGGGCTCCGCCCCCCTTGCTCCTATTGGCCATCATCACAGGGCTTCCCCGGAGCATCAAAGAGACTCCCAGACTCTCGGGGCTGAAACGGAGCCGCCTCCCCATGCCTGCACAAAGTCCTCAGACAAGAGCAGGAGCTGCGATCGGGGCAGTAAGGGGAGCAGCAAACACAGACACCATCGGGATCACAGCAGGAGCAGAGAAAGCGATTCTCATCGCAGACACCGGCATCGGAGCAGGGACAGCAGTAGCCATAGAGCACAGCACAGAAATGGAACTTCTCTGAAACGGAAACAAAGTGCTGTCGCTCTCAGCCCCGATTCCAGGCCGACCAAAATGCTTTCTCCCCTGTCTACACAGCATCCAGCTGCAACTCCTGCAGAGACTCTCTCTAATCAAGGGGCAAGCCTGGGAGCTGTTTCTGGCTCCCCTGCAGTGTCTCTCCACAACCAAGAGAACATACTGCAGCTGCTTTCCAGCCTCACCGAGCTTCTGCGTAAGGGCTCAGCAGCTGCTTCAACACAACATGCGTCCACAGATGCTAGCGCCCAGATCGCTGTCCCGGGAGAGCATCTTGACCATCGCGCAGAGCCTGCTAACCAATCCTTCGACAGTAGCATTACTTCTGCGGATCCAGAATCAACATCCTTCCTTAGCCTAGAGGAGGAGGAGGAGGAAGTAACCACGCCGCTCGGATGCGAGTCCCCCAAGGACAAAGCGACCTCTGTACGGAGCGAGGAGTCCCAGTCTGCAGGACCATCTGCAGTAGCTGATCCAATCCCTGAGGACCTTACATATCCGAAGTTCTTGCGTAAGGTGGCAACTACCCTTAACCTCACTCCTCCAGATCCTCTACGGGATGGCCCGGAGCTTTTCAAATATCTCAACGCTCCGAGGACACCCATCTCCTTGCCAGTACATCAGCGTCTCAGAGACACGCACACAAAACTGTGGCAAAGCCCGGCCTCCTCTCCGGCATGCCCCAAGAAGCTGGACGCTAAATACCTAATCCAGCAAACTCCTGGATTCAGAAGAAGCCAGCTGCCTCATCACTCCATCGTGGTGTCCTCTGCTTTAAAGCGTGTTAAATCCTCACGCAATCATGCCAACTCACCTCCCGGGAAGGATCACAAACTCCTGGACGACGTCGGCAAGAAAGCTTTCCAAAGCGCCATGCTGAATGCGCGCATTTCTGCACACCAGTTTCAACACGTCCTCTTCCAGGACGCCCTGCTGGCAACCCTCAAGGACGCCTCAACAATGCTACCCTCCGGAGAAAAAGAAAAAGTTTCAGCCATTCTTGCCGATCTAAAGGAATGCGGAAAGCACCTCATCAGCACGATTCATGACTCCTTTGAGGTAGCTACGCGCACAGCAGGCACCGCCATCTCCGCTAGGAGGCTGGCATGGCTGCGGGCCTCTGGATTACGCGAAGACACTCATGAACGCATTGCCGATGCCCCCTGCAATGGCGAATCTCTCTTCGGGGACAAGGTGGCGGACACCGTTAACGATATGAAGGAGCACTGCTCCACCCTGCAAACCCTTGCCGAGGACGGCCTGGAGCGCAACCCCAGCACCAAGGGATCTTACAACAGAAAATCGTACACCCCTTACAAAGGTTATCCCTCATACCGCAAATGGCAGCAGCCCCGCTACAAGCAGACGGCCTACAGACCCGCTTATGGAGCCCAGCACCAGCATAAGCAACAACGAGACAGGAAACAAAAGAAACAGCCACCTCTATCGGGCAAAAACAATCCATCTTTTTGACAACCAGTCCGCGCAGGGACGGGCAACCCTTCCAGTGGGAGGACGGTTGACAGCTTTCTTGGACTCCTGGCAAGCTATTTCTTCGGACACTTGGGTCCTGCGGATTATTCAGGAGGGATATCGCCTGCGCTTCATGCTTCGCCCTCATGGGCGCCCAGCGAAATCTCAACCCAGCGAAACGTCACTGCCCATGCACTTGGAAATGATGCATCTATTGACAACCCAGGCCATCGAACCTGTGCCTCCGGAACAAACCAATCAGGGCTTCTACTCCAGATTCTTCCTAGTACTGAAGAAGTCGGGAGGAGTACGCCCTATCCTGGACCTGAGGAACCTCAACAAGTTCATCCTCAAAGAAAAGTTCCGCATGTACTCCCTCGACTCGATCCTCCCCCTTCTCCAACCCGGGGACTGGATCGCCTCCTTGGACCTTCAGGACGCATATACACACGTCCCGATACACCCCCAGGACAGACAGTATCTACGTTTCCAAGCACTTGGGGGCCATTACCAATACAAGGCCCTCCCCTTCGGCCTCTCGCCAGCACCTCGGGTGTTCACGAAGTGCGTGGCTGTGGCAGCTGCTCATCTGCGGAAACAGGGCATTCACGTCTTCCCCTACCTGGACGACTGGCTTCTGTCATCACCATCACCGGAAGAGACGCGGTGGGCCATCAAACGAACCATCGGCCTTCTCACTTCCCTCGGCTTCCTGGTAAACCACCAGAAGTCACACCTGGTCCCCACTCAGCGTCTGGAGTTCATAGGGGCCTGTATAGACACCGTGAAAGGGAAGGCATTCCTCCCAGCACAGAGGGCGAAGAACCTGGCCTCCCTCGCCACAGCAGCCTCCCTTCAGACAACTTCAACGGCCCGATCCCTCCTCTGCCTCCTGGGCCATATGGCCGCTACCACCCACATCCTGCCTCTAGCACGACTGCACATGCGAACCCTACAGTGGCGCCTACGCTCGTGTTGGAATCAGCGCACGCAACCGCTCTCCTTCCACATCACCCTGGACGCCCACACCAAGAAGAGCCTTCGGTGGTGGACAATCAAACGGAACCTCTTGGGGGGAAGCAATTTCAGCAGTCCAGTCACCAAGTCACTATCACCACAGATGCATCCCAGACGGGATGGGGAGCCCACATGGGCCATCTGCGTACGCAAGGAGCCTGGACACGGGCAGAAACCAGCCTCCACATAAATCTTCTGGAACTCAGAGCCATAAGATATGCACTGCAGGCTTTCCAGCAACACATCAACAACAAGTCTCTTCTTATATTGACAGACAACCAGGTGGCCATGTTCTATGTCAACAAACAGGGGGGAACAGGCTCCCGACCGCTGTGCAGAGAAGCACTCAAGATATGGTCGTTGATCCTAACGAACCACTGTTGGATAAGAGCATCCTATCTCCCGGGTGTACAGAACTCCTTGGCGGACAGACTGAGCCGACAGCTAAACCCACACGAGTGGACCCTCAGCCCCCAAGTCACCGCCCACATCTTCAACCGCTGGGGTCAACCGCAGATCGACCTCTTCGCTATGGACCGGAACAAGAAATGCCCCCTATTCTGCTCCAAGCGACAGACAGCCAACAGCGTAGCCTCGGATGCCTTTGCCTTGTGCTGGGGGGAGTGGTCTCTTGTATACGCCTTCCCCCCCACGCCCCTGATCTCGAAGACGCTGCAGAAGATCATCCAGGACGGAGCTCAGGCCATTCTGGTGGCCCCCTACTGGCCCCGGCAGATGTGGTTCCCAGCGCTACTACGCCTCTCGCAGGAGCCACCCCTCCGCCTCCCTCTCCACCAATCCATGCTAACCCAGGACGAGGGACACACGCTACACCCCAACCTGGGGGCCCTGGCACTGACAGCGTGGAGATTGAACGGAGGAACCTTTCCGCGATGAGCGTGCCAGAGAAGGTCCAGCACATCATCCTGGCAGCCAGAAGACCATCCACCAGAAAATCCTATGCCTTCAAGTGGAAGCGCTTCAGCCTCTGGTGTGACCACAGAGGGCTCAACCCCTCCAGCTGCCCTGTTCCATGCGTCCTACAATACCTCGCATCACTCTCGGAACAGGGGCTCAAAACCAATTCCGTCAGGGTGCATCTATCAGCCATCGCGGCATTCCATGAGCGCACAAGCAACGGAACCATTGCCTCGCTGCCCTTGGTTGTAAGCTTCATGAAAGGGCTGAACAATCTAAAGCCTCCCATACGGACTCCCGCGCCGGCTTGGGATCTCAACCTTGTCCTCCAACAGCTGACCAAAGCGCCCTTCGAACCACTTCTCATGGCCACCATGAAGCATCTAACATGGAAGACTCTGTTTTTAGTGGCTATCACCTCTGCTCGCAGAATCAGCGAACTTCAGGCTCTGGTGGTTCACCCACCATACACACAACTGCTGCAAGACAGAGCCACCCTCCGCACTCACCCCAGGTTCATCCCCAAAGTGTCTTCGGAATTCCACATCAACCAAACCATCGAATTGCCCACATTCTACCCTGAGCCACACTCCTCCCAAGAGGAGGAGAGGCTGCACACACTCGACTGCACCAGAGCCCTCTGAATCTACATCCTCAGGACAGGCCCTCTACGCAAGGGTTCTCAACTTTTCGTCTCCTACGACCCAAACAGACCCGGCCGCCCGGTCACCAAGCGCACCATGGCACAATGGATCTCGGCTTGCATAGGCCTCTGCCATGATCTGGCAGGCGTGCTAGCGGCCCCTAATGTGGGACCGCACCAGCTCAGGGCACTGGCAGCCACTATTGCGAACCTACGCTCCATTCCCCTGACGGAAATCTGCAGAGCGGCTACTTGGTCTTCCGCCCACACCTTTCAAAAGCATTACTGCCTAGACTTGGACACGCAGGCTCGCTGCGCGTTTGGACAAGCAGTCCTTTCCACTGCTAGTGCCACATGACTGCCACTCTACTGACTCAGACTGTGCATCCATGTGGGCCTCACGGCTCGACCATATACCATTGATTGTGGACATTCATGTTGGCCATGTTGGCCCTCTCCCTTGTTGGCCATGTTGGCCGTATTGTTGCCCATGTTGGCATTGTTCGTCGGCCATGTTGGCCTCATTGTCCGGCCATGTCGGCCGTGTTGTTAACCTACCAAGTTAAACTGCACCATGTGTGAACAAAAGTTTTGTGTGAATAAAAATTATTAAATATTTCACTATCCTTGCCTTGGCCTCCCTCTCCACTGCTATTCCGCGCTATCGCGCAGCTTGGGAGGCACCTGGTGTGGCTGACGAATCCTGCTTGTCCTAGGAGAAAGCGTAGTTACTTACCTGTAACTGGAGTTCTCCGTGGACAGCAGGATGAGTCAGCCACACATTCCCACCCTCCTCCCCAGGCCGAGGTCGGCCTCAGCACGCCCCTAGCCACGGACACGCCGGGCACAGCTAGAGACTCACTGGCTAGCTAGGGGCGGGCTAGTGGGGTGGGGCTTCTGGCTCATGCTCAGAAGGACTCTGAGCTCTAGAGAGCACTTCCGTGTCGGCGCCATCGGTGGACGACACCTGGTGTGGCTGACTCATCCTGCTGTCCACGGAGAACTCCAGTTACAGGTAAGTAACTACGCTTTCTCCGCAGCCCGACCCTGACCTTGGGAGGCCAGATCAGGGGTCAGGCTGAGGGAAATAAAAGAAGTGGTCAGCAGCCAGGGATCATGGCTCCTGAATGGAGCCATGGTGCCATGGCAACTGGACACCATGGCTCCATTCAGGAGCTTTGACTGAGTTAGCTGGGCAGAGGCTTGTATGTGCAGGCTGACCAGAATCGAGTCACGACCTGCACTTACAGGCCTAGACACAATTCTGATGCTGTAGGGGCTAGACGTGCCCTGCAAGATCAGAATCCCATCTACCTCTTCATCCGGTTCTGACCAGGCACACAGCAGGCCAGGATGTCCAGGATAGAATGGGCCCTTGAGGGTTAATATAGAAAAAAATATTGAGAAAATAGAGACCACACCTGCTGTAGAGTTTCTGTGATCACTCTTTGATGGAATAACTGCAAGACAGGAAGAGTTTTTCAGATAAGCATCATTTATTTATTTATTCATTTGTTTTTATATACCGCTTTGTCTTCGAAATCAGAGCCGTTTACATGGAACTTTTGAACTACTGCGCAATGCAGTTTACATGGAACAGGAAACACTTACATATAACAATTGTAGCTAACAATAACAATAAATAATGAAACTATTTACATGACTACGTATTCTCATTATTTTACAAGAGGGTGAGTGGTCACAGTGCGACAATTGTGAGACTCATTGCAATATAGACCAGATGTAAATATGATAGTTATTGCTGTTGATCACATTTATAGTAGTCCGTGAAGATGAAAGTCTTGAGATGTTTTCTGAATTGGGTGAGGTCTTTGATTTCTCTTAGAGCGTTGGGTATGTTATTCCAAAGGACAGGTGCGTAGAAAGAGAAAGCTCTGTTGGTGGTTGATTGATTAGCTTTTCTTGCGTTTTTGGGATCGATAGTGTTTTTCAGGTTGTCTCTTGTTGTCCTTGTGTATTGCTGCATGTTTATTAGTGTGCTGAGGTATGTTGGTGCAATGTTGTATATTATTTTATAGATGTTAATACTTTTGGTCTGGATAGATGTGTGTTTTCCTTAAAAGAAAAATTGAAACTCTCTGTTTCAGAACACTAATATAAAAGAATCTGGCCAGGAAGATGTATATAAATGTGTGGTGACCAAATCCAACACAAATTACTGAGGGAAAAGGTCAGCAAAGAACATTACAGGAGACTGAAAATGATAAAGAAAATTGTTTTAACAGCACAGAATAAGAGACAAGCCATTAATCAGCTTGCAGGCCCCATACTTCCCTACAGCATGTAGGACAGTGGTTCTCAACCCAGTCCTCAGGGCACACCTAGGCCAGTCGGATTTTCATGATTCCCACAACGAATATGCATGAGATAGATTTGCATGTAGTGCCTTCATTGTATGCAAATCCTGAAAACCTGTCTGGCCTAGGTGTACCCTGAGGACTTGGTTGAGAACCACTGATGTAGAGGAGCATGGGGCCTGCAAACTGACTGGCCTCGTAAAGATACTGAAAACGTGGATGTACAAACAAGAAAACTCTTCCCTGCCCTTAAGGTGATGTATAAGAAACAGTGAAATGCCAAGACTACATTCCGCAAGCTAACAGATGAATGGGCTTTATGGAAATAGATTATACATCCAGAGATGCAGTTAATGGACCCCTGATATACTTAACCACATCTGCAGGCCCAGATATACAACATATGCTGAAGTATGAAAGTAAATGTCCACAACCAGTCTCCATCCTTAAACATGGACAAACATTCCATTTAATAGAGGGAATGAGTGAGAATTCAGCAGTCCATTTCAGAAGCAACAGAGTTTGCAAACCAAGAGAAAACACTCTTTAAAGAACCAGATCAGGAAACAATAAAAAGCAAGTAGCAAAAGCTCAAATGTGACTATTGCTGCTGTGCAGCACTACGACGTACTTTATCATTTGGTGGTTTATAAAGAAATCAAATCAAATACAGTGGGAAATGCAAAGTGCTGCTTCAGGAGCCATTTGTCCATCAGAAGCAGATGTAAGAATTGTTAAGGAGAGGTGAATGTAAATCTACAGTGGACTATGGACGAGTTGGTGAGCTTTTGGTTGCTTCCTCATAAGATCACCACTGTCCTGGACAGATAACAATACAAGATCCCCTCCCATGGTAAGTAGCATAAGGGAGGCCAGTTCTGACTGAGCTAGTAGCCCACAGGAGCAGGAGGAAAGTAGTGAAAAAACCCTTCCCTGAAAGCCAGGCATTGTGGTAAAGGAGAAAAGCACAATGGCATTGCTGAGAGAAAAGTCAGTAGAAAGTGACTATTCTGTACAATGAATGTAGAGAGAGCAAATTCTCCAGCAGCAAGAAATGCAGTCTGAGACAATATGGCAGAAAGATAAAAAATATCTCCAATTGTATTAGGTGCCACCGGTCCTACTAACAAGAATTTCCCAACTCAGCTTGATCTGTGTTGTTTACACATATTCCACCCTCAGAACATCAGAAATATTCAGACGAGTACTAGCAATAAATCTGAGACTCATCATTCCCTGACTTACAACTGAGGTTCATTCCTGTTGTGATAGGCTATGGCCTAGAATAGCCTGCATAGCCTGTAGGAGTAAGAAAAGCCTGTAGGTTAGGCCTGAGTCCCCAACCCCCACTTCAGAATATTATAGCTGAGCAGAGCTGAAAGCCAGAGAAAACAGAAACTGCTTTAAATTGCTTTGATGATAAGAATGCAAAACTTTTCCATTGAGCTTGTTATGTTATCCACAGATGGCTTTCACACAGTTTCTGTGCTGCAGAGTGACCTTGTAAGCAGAAAGCAAGGCAGAATGTGTTATGTCTAGAATCTGAGCCATGGCTAGGAAGGCCTGAGCAGGGGGGGAGTTGTGTGGGCCCAGTCAGAGATCTCCATTGGATGGGGGTGAGGGGGGCCACTGGGACCAATGAGGAGTTTGTCTGTGTAGAGCTGATGAAGAAAGATATAAATGCTGTTGTATTACTGAACGCCATGCTCAGACAATTTTGAAAGTGACAAGTGCCTGAGACTGTGCACAAATAAACTGGTTTGAATCCTAGTAAACAGACTCCTGGTGTTATTCGTTGCGTGAACTTCGCTACAACACTGTCACAATGAAATGAGAGAGAATTTGGATGTAATGGTTATTTCAGATGGTCTTAGATTTCTCTTTCATTGTGCATGAATTTCTTAGTTTATGTAATAGTCTCACTTTGAATGACTGGTGATGCGTAATATGTAATTATTTCTGTGACATGGTGTGTGTCATGATACAACTATGAGGAAAAAATGTCCAGCACATGGATATTTTCATCTATCCCCTCCCCACCTTAAAAAGAGATACTTCTCTCCCATCCATGATGCTTATAAATTTACATAGCAAAAATAAACCAATTATTACTAATTTAGAACATTTTTATTATATTTTGGATCCAGCCCAAACACTTGGGAGCCATTGGCTGAAACGTTCCCCTCACATCCATTATCTAAACTGAAGTTGGGGAACAGGGGTGAGGGGATGGAAGAAATCCACTCAAGGTCTAGTCCAGCTTCTTTAGGACATGATTTAATAAGGATAGTTTTTCCATTCCATGTCTGAGGAAAAAAGAAAGTAAATCTGGCTCTTAAACATCTCTGCAGGCTACTGACAGAAATCATGCCATCAGCCTTCCTCCCCACCCAGTCTTGTTCTTTCTCTTCCCACCATGCTGTTAAGCAGTCTTTCTCTTTTAGCACATTCCTCCCTATCCTACCATCTCCCTCCTCCCCGCTATCAGCGCCTCCCCCCCCCCCCCTCCCAGCCAGGTTCCCAGCTCCTACTCCAATAAGCTTAGTTATCCATGCTCCATCTCAGCCCTTATGCCAGCTCCAAATTCAGGATCAGTGACTGCTGGAACAGAAACGGCCTCTCCTCTACTGTGGCTTTCTTTCTGCAAATCTATGGCTTTTATTCTTTGGAGAGCCACCTCAGCCATGTGTGTAGGAAGTACCCAACATATCATCTTGGTAATTTTTTTTATAAGTGCCTATATGAATTAAACTGGGGTTTTTTTGTGTGTTTTTTTATTTTAATTTCTGATGAGTTGAGGAAGTGTTTTCTTTCCTGTGGGTGGAATATGAAAAAGGAGGCTTGCTGTGATCTCCAGAGTTAATGAGCAAAATCCCCTCTGGATACATTTTATGCTGCAGCCTACAATGAATCTCCATGTAACCTATTGGAAAGGTGCTGATGTCATAAGAGGGCATTATGACATCAGAATCCTGACAGGAGAAAGTGTCTCTCCCCTCTGGATACATTTTATGCTGCAGCCTACAATGAATCTAACCTATAGGAAAGGTGCTGATGTCATAAGGGGGCATTATGACATCAGAATCCTGGCAGGAGAAAGTGTCTCTCTCTCACCACAGATTCATTTGTTTGTTTCCAAACACTGAGGAGTTTGAAGAGGGCAAAGAGGAACAATGGAAACCCTAAAGCAGGGATTCCCAAACATGCCTACCAGCCAGTTGGGTTTCCAGGATACCCACAATGAATATGCATGAGAGAGATTCCATTGTATGCAAATCTCTCTCATACATATTCATTGTGGATATCTGAAAAACCCGACTGGCTGAGTAGGCCCCAGGACGGGTTTGGGAACCCCTGCCCTAAAGAGTAAGAGGACTGGAAGCTCCTCTGATATCACCAGTGCACAAGCAGGAGCTAAAAGCGATGCCTGGTCAGGTTGATACCCAAATCAAAGGCAGCTGCACTGTGTGAGAGCCAGTAGAGCCTCCAAGAATCATCTTCTAGTACATGAACTGGAGCAGCCTGGCCAGCTTTGCCCCCAAAACTGTAGCAAGAGCCCCTCAGGACCATTTGTCAACAGCTGTCCATACAACGTCTGCCATCTTGGCTTCATTTCTCTTCCAGCAGAACTCATAATCATTGGCTGGACATGTAGTCTGTGGGTTTCATTCATCTCATTCCCCAAGACACTAACCCTGTGTGCTGTGACCTTACCCTCTGATCTAATGTATATACTATCCCCACCTCCCGGTCTTGATCTGACAACCCCCAAAAGATGGAATCGAACCGCTGCTGATCGCTGGAAGTGGCGGTATATAAGTGTGTATTAAATAAATAAATAAATAAATAAATCTCTGTGTCCCTTTCTCCTTCTATCCTGACTTCCCATCTAATATAGACCTGTGGCAGCCCTGAGCACCAGCATCAGCATGAGACAAGTCTGAGGTAGCCTGAAAAGCACCTGAAATCTGTTCCAAGCCAGACCCAATCTGAATGGTGCTACAGTGCAGAGGAGCTTTTCTTTCCTAATACTGTATTTTCCAACTCCTTTAAGAATAATGATCTCTCTCTCTCTCTCTCCATGTATGTATTAGGCATTTCACGATAGTTTGGACATTTGTTTTGGTGTCTAAAAGCGTGCTCAAATTGCTTGCGCACATATATACCTATGAATGTATGTGTGCACAATTAATTTATGTGTGTACAAAAGCCATAGCGTGCACTTTCAAAGGATGCTTGGTGAATTACTTTGCCTGATAGGGGAGCTCTGGGTAGATGAGGGTGTGTGTATGGATGGAGGATGGGGCGATCATTCAATTAAGCACAAGACATACAAAGCGCTGTGCAGGCACATAGGGGCCTTTTACTAGAGGGTGCTAGCTGTCAACACGCGTTCTGGCATTCGCTGATGCTGAATGCGCATTAGGACACCTGTTGCCAGCTAGTGCGGGGCCATGGCAGCATGGGATGATGTCTGTGCTAACCGTCTAACTCGAGTGAAGATTGTGAGAAGGGGTAGGGGCAGAAAGTGGACGTGGTTTGCTCTGTGAAGTTAATGTGGGGTTCACACCACACACTAACTGCATTAGCAAGGGATCACCTAATGGCACTTCAGTAGGTGGCATTAGGTGCACCCACCCTAACACCGCACAAGCTATGGGACAGGGCTCTACATTACCTGCCAGGAAAATGCCTTCCACACCCTTGACAGTTAACACGGTGGAGTTGCACCTAATGTGACTTTGTTTAAGTACTTTTGCAATACTATCATGTTCTTTAGTAAAAGGGCCCCATAGAAGAGACAGTTCCTGCTCCATAGAGCTTACAAATTAAATTAAAAAGCAGAATGTTGTGAGAATTCATCTATGATCCTACATGGCTTACAGATTTGTAGATAATACTTTCAGTGCAGTAGGACTGTAAGTCCATATCTGAACAGTTCAATGTGTGAAATGAAAGGATCAGAGCGGAAGCTAATGACCACGGCCAACACAATGAAGATGGTGTAAAATAGCCTTTATTAACAGACCCAACTCAAACGGTTTCGGCCGGAGGCCTTCCTCAGGGGTCTAAAAACAGACAAATTTAAACATCAATATCAAAAAAAATATATTAAATATAATATAATAGAAAACAAATAGAAAAACAAAACATATTCATTCAAGGTAAAAGAGGGGGGAGGAGTACATTACCATAGATAAGCAAACAGACAACCAGAACAAGATGGACAACGCCACTCTTCCCAGTCTAAAAAAAGAAAGTAAAATATACATTGGTCATTCAGAGAAACATAAATATACAAGGGGGAGTTTACAATGCTTTACATCAACCAAATCATTAAAAAATAAATAAATAATAAATAAATACAAAATACCTTAAAATTATGAAACGGCAAATCAAACTGAATATACAAAGAAACAGTAAATATATCCACTCAATGAAAACATATAAACATATTGTGTGCCATAGGAAGGGGTGAAACAGAAGGAAAAAAAAAGGGGGTCAAAAATGATATCATGTATAACCCATAAAAAGGAAAAGTCAATAAATTAAAATTGATGTATATAAGATGTGAATACATGAAGAAAGAGTACATTAAAAAGGCATTAAAAAATGAGTAAAAACAAAGAAAAATGTAAAAATATCAGTAAATAAAAAATAAAATAAAATAGTAGGAGAGGCAATTGACATGCTCGACAGAGCGGTGAAGTAAATAAGAAAAAAGAAAAAGAAAAAAAGGAAATATGTGTATGTTTTTTCTGGAAGAAATATGCCCAAAACACTTAAAAAAGGAACTGCATGGGCATTAAAAATTGAAACAAAAGGCACTATATCAGCACTAAAGAGGAAGGAAGAAATACACACAACACCCAATATAACACACAATAGCGGTGTCCACAGTACTGCCATAGAAAACACAAAAATATCCTCACTCCGTTGAACGACATACTCAATGGTAAAAAAAGCTGGGAAACTAAGGGGCATGTTTACTAAAAACCGCTAATTAGCGCGCCGCAAAATAGCGCACTAAAAGCGGTACTTAAGAGCGCTTAAACGCCCCGCAAACGTGCGATGAAGCCCCGCACACTTGCGCGTCACAGTAACGGGTGCCGCACAAGTACGTGCCCGCAAATGTCCGATAGAGGCGTGGAAAGGCTAACGGAGGGCGGAGGAAGGCCACGGAGGGGCGGAGAGAAGGGGTTAATGGGCGGGGAAGGGGAGGGGAGAGGCGCCCCGCACATTATCGGGGCTGAATTTCCAAAAAAAAATAGCGCGAGTGAATCACTCGCGTTAGAATGCATTTAAAGGGAAGAGAAACCATTTCCGTCAGCAATGTACAGCAAAACCGGGGAAACCTGCAAAACGTGAGCAGTGTGATACATGTGCACAGCACAAAAGTGCAATTATAAATAGAAAATGACCACCACAAAAATATGAAAAATAGTAATTCAGTTGGGGAACAGTTATAGTGATGGGCAAAACTAGATAACACACCCAGGAAAGCTCCAAAAAAAAGGAAATGATTTATGGAAAGGTGTACGGAGCGGAGACTCGTCCAAAAAACATTTCCCTTTTTCTGGAGCTGTCCTGGGAGTGTTATCTAGGGTTGCCCATTAATATCACTGTTGCCCAGCTTGGGTATATGTTTTCCCCCTTTGTTCCGTGCTCATTCCCGGGTTTTATTTGCACGTTTGTCACCACACAGGGTGAAGGAGCCCACAGTAAAAATGCATACAGCAGGGTTTGTGATGCCATCCTGCCAGGTTTACTACCTCCAGGGGCTGCACTGTCTCTGTGGCCATAGTGTGGTGCAGAGGACATAGCAATGACCTCTAGGACTAGAAGGCCAGAGGTTCAAATCCCAGCTGGGGCACTTGCCAGCCCTGTCCATATATTTTACCCACCACTAAACAAAGATAGAGCAGACACCCCTGTATTGCAGGGAACATAAGCATGGGGGAAACACCCATATGTTACCCAACACCGCACACACACCACAACAATGGGCATACCTACAGCCAAGTCCCCCAAATGCAGTCCCGTACTGCCACATTGCAATCAGGTCATCTGCTTTTTCTGAGAGAAGCTCATGCCAGCATGTTGGCACACGAGTACATGTGGTGCAGGGGGCAGTGGCAGGTAGCCACAGAGGACAGAGGCAAAGCCATGTGCAGGCTTGCACAGTCCACTGCAACACAGGCATGGACGTTCCAGGGAATCCAGCCAATCTGTGGCTACAAGGTGGTGCAGTGCACACAGACAGTGCATACAAGAACAGAAAGTCACAGGTTCAAAGCCCAGCTGGGGCTACTGCCAATCCTTCCCACATATTTTTCCCACAGCTACACAGTGATAGTAAGGACAAACCTTTCGTGGCGAGGCCATATGCAATGGTACTACGTCTATCTTTTACCCCACTGAGCACAGACACCATGTACAGGGGCAGTACCTAGAGCAGAATCTCCCAAATGCAGTCCTGGTGGGCCACACACCAGTCAGGGTCCATGCTGCCACTCATACAAATGCCTGTGCTGTATATCTATGCACCACCCCCATGGCATGTAGATGTAGCTCATGCATATTCATGAGGAACAGCAGGTAAACCCGATCAGTGTGATGCACACCTGGACTGGAGTTGGGAATCTCTGCCGTAAAGCAGCAGCCAACAGGGGCAGACACACCCATACCCACACCCACAGGCCCCATGGGCCAATGTCTCCTGGAGAGGCAGAACATTGGACCCTGCGTGCATCTCCCAATACTAGCACCTGCATACCCTAGCAATGGAACCCTACACCTGAGGTATACGGTACACAGCTCTGAGACGCTTGCTAGGAGTACTGGCAGATAGATATCCATACGTTACGCACATACTGCTAGTTGACCCCATCCGAACAATCTGTTTGGTGTTTGCGGTGCGTGCTCCAGCCCTTTCTTCTGACGGTGTTTACCACCCTGGGGAGTGACCTTGCCGTGCCCAGCACCGGTTTGGTGGGCAAGGCTAATTACCTCCTCAATAGTAGCACCATGATGGCATAGGTGTGGAATTGTGTGTCTGTCTATACAGTGGGTGTTGGCTGCATGCCCCTTCCACAGCCCACACTGCCAACACTGTTGCCAGTATTGGCCTGCCAATGTGCATAATGAGTAGCAAGGGACCATGGGTATATCTCAGACAGAGTGGACTGACCAGGATGCAGCTGCACAGGGCATAGGGCACTGGCAGGGGCATGGTAGTGCCCGGCCACCACCTACACAGACAGGGTGACCTCTGTATGTGCTGCTGGGGGATCACTCTCACCCTGAGTGTGCAGTGACGGCAGCATGGCTAGGCACCCCCATAGTGCTATATTGTGATTCTCCCATGTGATATGTATGGGTGTCTTGTGGGGGCCTCTTCATGGACTTATCTGTCTGTGTGTGCTGCCACCCCAGTTGTGGGTGCATGCATGTCCAGCAGACTGTTCACAGCTGATATGTGTTGTGATGGAGTGCCTTGCAGGTCACAGTGGCTGATGGCTTGCTGCAGGTGAAATCAGATAGTGGTGGGGTGCATCTTTGAATATCCAGGCTTAATGTCTGTCTGATTTTGTGTTATGGATGTGTGTGGAGCTGCTTGGACTGCCCTATAGGGTGTCTGTTCCCTAGCAGGACTGGGGTTGATGGTCCACTCTACTGCCATTGGGGTGGGGATCTGTTGAGGGGAAGCCCTGTTTTATCCACCTGGGGGTCCATGGGGTGGGAGGTCCCCACTAACTGAGCCAGACAGAGATCTCCAAAATGTTTATGCAGCACCTACCTATTCCACAGGTTATTGCTGCTTTGGAGCTCTGACATGTCTGCATTCAGCCATGCCTGGTGTTGTGGACCTGGTCCTGGGCGCAACATCTCACACTCAGGGTGAGCACAGTAACCGCACAATGTGATGGTGTTTAGCTACTCTTTGCCGTTTGTCCACCCACTCAGGACACCCTACCAGGCCGAGGTGCTGTGTGGGTGCACACGGACACTTCCCCTTACCAGGCCGGGGAGCTTTAGGGGTGCATTTCCCATCCTGTGTTCAATCGTGGACAGCTGATTTGCATGTGCAGTGCATCATGGGTACGGGTGGTTCACAACAGCAGACTGTCAGTGAGGTGACGTACAGGCTATCTGCAGCCAGCCAGGGGCTGCTTACAGTTATAGAGCTGTAGCCCAATGGTTACATCCCTGCCTGTGCAGCCAGATGTCATGGGTTCAAACCCACAGTGTGGTTATGTGATAGGGGTGTCCACAGATTTATTTTAATTTACTGTACATATGTTGCTGCCAGCAATACCACCCTCAGCGTACTGTACCCATAAGGTGCCTCTGAGGGTGCTTTATGGGGCGTCCTATAGGGCACGTTACGGTTGCCAGCCATATAGGGTGCACTATACATTATCCTGTGTCGCAACATACATGCTGCCCTATAGGGGACATTCTAGGGTGCCTTGGCGGATGGTGCACTGTAACATGTGCCTTATGGGCCGCCTTATATTAATATGCTGTGAGAGTGCGTTTGCTAGTAGTTATCACAAAATAAAATTAGAAAGCCTCCTACAGCACTCCACAACATATAACATACTGCCTCAGCTAGCCTTTTTCACTGGGCATTGTGAGGGATTGAACACCTGGTCCCTGCACCATTGGTCAGTGTCTTAACCATTGTGCTGTGGCTGTGTTCCTTTGCTTTGGCATCAGCGCGCCGCCTTATGCCCATCAGCGCGCCACCTCCTGCTGCCCACAATTAGTGCGCCGCCTTGTGCCGCCCAAAATGAACAGTGCGCTGCCTTGTGCCGCCCAAAAAGAACAGTGCGCCGCCTTGTGCCGCCCAGATAGGACAGTGCGCCGCCTTATGCCGTACAAAAGTACTTTGCCTCCTGAACCACTTTTACACATTCAAGGTGTTGCCTCAGCTGGCCTTTTTGTTGCGCACAATGGGGGATTGAACCTGTAGCCCCTGCACCATAAGAACATAAGAACATAAGAAATGCCATACTGGGTCAGACCGAGGTCCATCAAGCCCAGTATCCTGTTTCCAACAGTGGCCAATCTAGGTCATACGTACCTAGCAGTTTCCCCAAAAGACACAGGTTCTGCAGTGCTTGTACTAGGTCAAGCATTGATATCCTGGGTCCCTTTTTAATAGTGGTTTATGGACCTTTCCTCCAGGAACTTGTCCAAACCTTTTTTAAACCCAGCTATACTAACAGCCCTTACTACATCCTCCGGTAACAGATTCCAGAGTTTGATTACACGTTGAGTGAAGAAATATTTTCTCTTATTTGTCTTAAATAGTTTACCCTGTAGCTTCATTACATGTCCCCTAGTCCTTCTATATTCTGATAGCGTAAACAATTGATCCACGTTTATCCGTTCCACTCCATTCATTAATTTATAGACCTCTATCATATCTCCCCTCAGCCGTCTCTTTTCCAGGTTAAAGAGCCCTAACCTTTTTAGCCTCTCTTCATAGGAGTAGCCTTCCATCCCCTTCACCAATTTGGTGGCTCTTCTCTGTACTTTTGCTAATAACTCTATGTCCTTTTTAAGATACGGTGACCAGAATTGCACACAATATTCAAGGTGCGGTCGTACCATGGAGCGATACAGAGGCATTATAATATCCTTTGTTTTATTCTCCATCCCTTTCCTTATGATACTTAGCATTCTATTTGCTTTCTTGGCCGCCGCTGCACACTGGGCGGAGGGTTTTAACATGTTATCCACGATGACTCCTAAATCTTTTTCCTGGGTGGTGGTTTCTAATGTGGAGCCTTGCATCGTGTAACTATAGTGTGGGTTGTTCTTTCCTAGGTGCATAACTTTGCACTTGTCCACATTAAATTTCATCTGCCATTTGGATGCCCAGTCTTCCAATTTATCCAGATCCTCCTGCAGTTTTCCACAATCCTCTTGGGTTTTAACAACTTTAAACAGTTTTGTGTCATCTGCAAATTTGATAACCTCACTAGTTAATCCTTTTTCCAGGTCATTTATGAATATGTCAAAAAGTAGGGGACCCAGTACAGATCCCTGGGGTACTCCACTATTCACCTTTTTCCATTGGGAATATTGGCCATTTAGCCCTACCCTCTGCTTTCTATCTTTTAACCAGTTCCCGATCCACAATAGTACACTGCCTCCTATCCCATGACTTTTTAGCTTTGCCAAAAGTCTCTGATGGGGGACCTTGTCAAAAGCTTTCTGAAAGTCCAGATACACTATATCAACCGACTCACCTTTGTCTACCTGTTTATGCACACCTTCAAAAAAACAGATCAGATTAGTAAGACAAGATCTTCCTTGTCTAAAGCCATGTTGGCTGTCTCCCATTAGGCCATGGCTATCTACATGCTGTGTAATTTTGTTCTTTATGATGGTTTCTACCATTTTCCCTGGTACTGATGTCAGGCTCACCGGTCTGTAATTTCCCGGGTCACCCCTGGAACCCTTTTTAAAAATTGGTGTTACGTTGGCGACCCTCCAATCTTCAGGTATTACAGATGATTTTAATGAAAGTTCACAGATTACCAATAGCAGGTCCGCAATCTCATATTTCAGTTCTTTCAACACTCTGGGATGTATACCATCCGGTCCAGGTGATTTGTTACTATTCAGTTTATCAAATAGTTGTAATATATCTTCCCGGTGTAGCGATATTTCTCTCAATTCCTCTGCAGTATCACCTTTAAATACCACTTCAGTCTTGGGTAACATCCCTACATCTTCCTCAGTAAAGACCAAAGCAAAGAATTCATTCAGTCTCTCTGCTATAGCCTTGTCCCCTCTTACTGCCCCTTTTACCCCTCTATCATCTAATGGTCCAATTGACTCTCTCACAGGCCTTTTGCTACGAATGTACTTGAAAAGTCTTTATTTCGTGTTTTTGCTTCCGTAGCAAGTTTCTTCTCAAATTCCCGCTTTGCCTGCCTTATCAATGCTTTGCATTTAACTTGCCAGTGCTTGTGTTGTTTCCAGTTTTCATCATTTGGCTCTTTTTTCCATGTCCTGAAGGTTGCTCTTTTGGCAGCAACAGCCTCTCTGACCTCACCTTTAAACCATGCTGGCAGTTTTTTGGACTTTCTTCCACTTTTCTTAATGCGTGGAATACAGCTGGTCTGGGCTTCGAGGATAGTATTTTTAAATAACACCCAAGCTTGCTGTAAGTCTTTAACCTTTGGAACCGCTCCTTTTAGTTTTTTCCGAACTATATTCCTCATTCTATCATAGTCTCCCTTTTGAAAGTTAAAAGGTAGTACTGTGGATTCCTTTACTATCTGTCCTCCACTGATTAAATCAAACATGATCATACTATGATCACTATTGCCAAGTGGTCCCAACACCCTTATTTCTTGCACCAGATCTGGCGTTCCACTAAGGACTAGGTCCAGTATGGCTTCCCCTCTGGTCGGTTCATGAATCAGCTGCTCCAAGAAGCAGTCATTTATTTCATCTAGAAACTTTATCTCTTTAGCTTGTCCTGCTGTGAGACTGTCCCAGTCGATACCGGGGTAATTGAAATCACCCATTATTACTACTCTGTTGTGGCTTTTGTTAGCTTCCTTGATTTCTTTGAGCATTTCATCATCCATTTGTTCATTCTGGCCAGGCGGTCGATAGTATACTCCCACTGCCATCACCTTCCCTTTCATAAATGGAATTTCAATCCATAGAGATTCTACAGCAAATTGTGTTCCCTGCAAAACTTTAATCCTTTCTGACTCAATGCCCTCTTTAACATAGAGCGCAACCCCTCCACCAATTTGTTCAGCTCTATCATTACGATATAGTTTGTATCCAGGTATCACAGTGTCCCACTGGTTATCCTCCTTCCACCATGTCTCTGAGAGTGCAATCATATCTAACCTCTCATTTAGTGCTATATATTCTAATTCTCCCATCTTATTGTTTAGACTTCTAGCATTGGCATACAAGCATTTTAGTGACTGTATTTTATTAATTTTATTAATATTAATCTGGCTATTGGTAGGCATGGGTAATTGGGAATCTTTATGCTCTGTCTGCTCCTTACTCAAGGGCATTTGGGCTACTATACTCCCTTTTGGAACCTCACTGTTTTTGGTAGTATCCTTCAAGGATACCTTTGTCCGAACCATGCGCTCCTGGGTGACTGTCGGCTTTCCCCTATTTTCTAGTTTAAAAGCTTCTCTATCTCTTTTTTAAAGGTTAATGCCAGCAGTCTGGTCCCATCCTGATTAAGGTGAAGCCCATCCCTTCGGAAGAGCCCCCCCTTTCCCCAGAATGTTCCCCAGTTCCTAACAAATCCAAAACCCTCATCCTTGCACCATTGTCTCATCCACGCATTGAGACTCCGGAGCTCTGCCTGTCTTTTGGGTCCTGCACGTGGAACAGGAAGCATTTCGGAGAACGCTATCCTGGAAGTTCTGGATTTCAACTTCCTACCTAAAAGCTTAAATTTAGCCTCCAGAACTTCCCTACCACATTTTCCTATGTCATTGGTACCAACATGTACCAAGACAGCAGACTCCCCCCCAGCACTATCTATGATCCTATCTAGGCGGTGTGTGAGATCTGCTACCTTCGCACCAGGCAGGCATGTTACCAGGCGATCCTCACGTCCACCAGCCACCCAGCTATCTACATTCCTAATGATTGAATCACCAACTATAACAGCTGTCCTGACCCTCCCCTCATGGGGACATGGCCCTGGAGAAACGTCCTCGGTGCGAGAGGGTTTTACATCACCTGGAGGACAGGTCCTAGTTACAGGATCACTTCCTGCCACACCAGGGTGATGCTCTCCTGTCACGCGACCTCTCTCCTCCATGGCAACAGGGATGCTGCCAGACTGGAGGTGGGACTTCAGGACTATATCCCTGTAGGTCTCGTCCATGTACTTCTCTGTCTTTCTTATGTCTTCCAGGTCTGCTACTCTAGCCTCTAGAGAATGGACTCGTTCCCTGAGAGCAAAGAGCTCCCTGCACTTAGTGCATATGTAGGACCTCTCACCAACTGGGAGAAAATCATACATGTGACACTCAATGCAAAAGACTGGAGAACCCCCATCTCGTTGCTGGACCTCTGTCTGCATCTTAGTTTAAAGCTTGTGTTTAGGTCTTTTAAATTCGGTATATAATAAGGATTGGTGTAGATGCTTATACTAATAAAAGTGTATCTAATACCCCTAGTGTACCTGAAGCTTAATTAATCTCAGGTCCTCTGTGTATGACTGATTTGGATTAAGAGCTGCACCTGAGAGCAGCCCCTTTCCACCATTGGTTAGTGTGTTCACTATTGTGCTACAGCTCTGTTCTGATATGTGCTCAGCAGCGCCCCGCTTAGCCTTCCCACGCGCTAATGTGGGCCCCGCAAATTAGCGCGACGCGCACACGTACGGTCGGGTTTTTTTCTTCTTTCTGCCTGAACCGCCCACTCCTTATATGGCACACGCACACTACCGCGGCCCCGCACGTTAGGAATGTTTAGTAAACATGCCCCTAAGGGCGACACCTCAGATATAATCTTAGGGGGATGTTTACTAAAAAGCGGAAATGTGCGCGCCGCACAATAGCGCACGGAAACGCGGCATTGAAACATGCATAAACGCATTTAAATGCCCCGCACACGTGCGTGTCACCCCCGCACAGGTACGCGGCAGACTAACGGGCCCCATACAAGTGCCGGCCCGCAAATGTCCGATAGAGGCGTGGAACGGCTAAAGGAGGGCTGAGGAAGGCTCCGGAGGGGCGGAGGGACGGGGTCAATGGGTGGAGAGTGGGAGGGGAGAGGCTCCCCGCACAGTACCAGGCCCGAATTTGCATGGAAAAATAAAGGGAAGAGAAACTATTTACGTCAGCAATGTACAGCAAAACCGGGGAAACCTGCAAAACGTCAGCAGTGTGATTCCTGTGCACAGCACAAAAGTGCAAGTAAAAGTTGAAAATGATCACAGGAAAAATATTAAAAATAGTAACCTAGCTCCGGAACTGTTGTAGTAATGGCCTAAATCTAAAAACACACCCAGGAAAGCCCCCCAAAAAAAGAAATTAATCATGGAAAGGTGTACGGAGCGGAGACTCATCCAAAAAACATTTCCCCCTTTTTGTAGCTTTCCTGGGAGTGTCTCCCATGTTTGTTCAATAATATCACTGTTGCCCATGTTGGTTATATTTTACCGCCCCTTTCCGTGGTCATGTCTGGGTATTATTTGCACGTTTGTCACCGGACAGGGTGAAGGAGCCCACAGTAAAAATGTGAAGAGCAGGGTGTGGGACCCCATCCTGCCCGGTTTATCATCTCCAGGTACTGCACCATTTCTGCGGCCACAGTGTGGTGCAGTGGACAGAGCCAGTACTTGTAAGACCATAGGGTCACAGGTTCAAATCCCATCTGGGGCTCATGCCAGCCTAGTCCCAAAATCTTACCCACCACTAAACAGAGATGTGAAAGACACCCCTTTATTGCAGAGAACATAAGCATGTTTCAAACATCCATTTTTTACCCTACCCCGCACACACACCAGAACAATGGGCATCACCCACATCCAAGTCCCCCAAATGCAGTCCTGGAGTGGCTCCACTCAATCAGGCCATATGCTTATGCTAAGATAAGGACATGCTAGCATGTTGGCGGAACTGTACAGATGGTGGAGGGGGAAGTGCCTGCTAGCCACAGAAGACAGCGGCCAAGCCATGTGCAGGCTGGTACCGTCCACTGCAACAGACAGGGCCTGATGGATGTACAGCCATGGACCTTCCAGGGAACACAGCTAAGCTGTGGCTACACAGTGGTGCAGTGCACCCAGACCCTGTATGCAAGTGCAGTAGGTCACAGGTTCAAAGCTCAGCTGTTGCACCTGCCAACCCAGTCCACATATTTTAAACACCACCAAACACAGATAGTGAAGACACCCCTTTATTGCAGAGAACATAAGCGTGTCTCAAACACCCATAATTCACCCCACACCGCACACACCCCATTACAATGGGCATTACCAACAGCCGAGTCACACAAATGCAGTCCTGGAGTGGCACAACCCCATCAGTTCACATGTTTGCCAAGATACGGACATGCCAGCATGTTGGCGGAAGGGTACAAGTTGTGGTGTGGCTAGTGGCTGCCAGCCACAGCATACATTTGCCTAGCCAGGTGCAGGCTGGCACCATCCATTGTAACAGACAGGCCCTGTCGGATGTACAGTCATGGACGTCCCAGGGAACTCAGCCAATCTGTGGATACACGGTGGTGCAGTGCACACAGACAGTATATGAAAGAACAGAAGGTCACAGGTTCAAAGCTCAGCTGGGGCTATTGCCAATCCTGACCACATATTTTGCCCACAACTAAACCGTGGCAGTAAGCACAAACCTTTAAGGCTGAGGACATAGGCATTGGTAAAACCCCTAACATTTACCATCCCAAGCACAGGCACCATGAACAGGGGCATCACCTAGAGCAGAGTATCCCAAATGCAGTCCTGGAGGACCACACACCAGTCAGGTTCCATGCTGCCTCTAATACAAATGACTGTGCTGCATATCTATGCACCACCCCCATGTCATGCAGATGTAGCACATGCATATCCATGAGGGACAGCATAAAACCTGAACAGTGTTTCCCACACCATGACATGATGTGGGAAGGCCCGATGAAAAGCACCAGCCAACAGGCCCTGACACACCCACACCCACAGGCCGCATTGGACAATGCATCCTGGAAAGGCAGGACAGTGGGCCCTGGCTGTAACCCCCAATAGTAGCAGTTGCATACCTCAGCAATGCCACCCTACACCTGGGGATATGGTACACAGCTATCTAATGTTTCCATTGAACTCAGTGAAATATGGATGTATATGCTCAGCACATTTTGCCCATTGAGCACCACATAACAATCATTCAGATGTGGGTTATGTGTGCAGTAGGTCTGGTGTCTGACAGTGTGTACATCCCGGGTGAGTGACCCCCAACAGTCATGTGTAACATATCCATGCCTGTAGTGTTCCCAGGACTGGTGTGTTGGCCAGGGCTGCTAAACCTCTCGATTGTACCACACAAGATGACCAACCTGGGTAATGGTCACAGCAATGTGAAACATCAACATACACTCACAAGAAAGGCATGGCAAAAATATATGCATGTTGGAAGGTTTTCCCGGCTCATGCAGCATAAAACATGAATGATCCCACATTGATGTAGGAGAGAGCAGGTTTCCACACACCAATGGGCATTTCCCCTATGGCATGCACATGTTGCACAACAGCATGTTTGAGTTGGGGGGAAGTGTGGAGGACTAGGTAGTCACCCCAAACCCAGAATGCACAGCATAGGTAGTTGCGTACATGCACAGTGGATGTTCAAAAACTGTGTGGCCCCAGCACCAGAAGGGCCTGAAGCATGTTTGCTGAGGTGTACTGGTATCAGAGGGGGGCAGTGGCAGGTGGCCAGAGAAGATGGAGCCAGAGCCCCTGACACGTGGGTGCAGTGGACCACAACAGAAAGGCCCGCTATGACAAACAGACATGCTATCTCCAGGGTCTACATTGATTCTGTGTCTGCAGTGTGGTGCAGGGGACACAGCCAGTGTGTTGGGGAGGCAAAGATAACAAGTTCAACTCCCAGCTGGGGCCACCGGCAACACAGTGCACATATTTTACCCACCAGTAAACTGTGATAGGGAATAAAAACCCCACTTGCAGAGAACAAAAGCATGTTCCGAGGATCTCTATTTTACCATAAGGAGCGCATACCCCTCAGAAATGTACAACACCTACAGCAGAGTACACACAATGCAGTACTGGAGGGCCACATGTCAGTTAGCTGTGATGCTGTCCCCAATATAAGCCCATGTCATCATGGTGGTGGACGCCTACTGTTGGCAGAGGGGGCAGTGGCTGCTGCACCACAGCAGATGCTGGCCTAGCCACCCTCATGTGGCTGCAGTCCAACCCAACAGACAGGCCCTGTGTGACAAACAGCCATGGACTCCCCCGGGAATGTACTGTTGCTGTGCTAAGACCGTGGTGCATTACACATAGCAAGTGCCTCCAAGAGCAGAAGGCCCCAGGTACAAATCTCAGCTGGGGCACCTGCCATCCCACTCCCCATGTTTTTCCCATGCACGAAACCTGTTAGTAAAGACTGGAATTCCCCTGCTGAGGACATAAGCGTTGGTCAAGATAACATATTTTACAATAAACAGCCCACACCACATAAACATATGCCTCACCCACAGCAGAGTCCCCCAAATGCAGCCATGCAGGGTCAGAAATCACTCAGGGTCGCTGATGTATCCAATAAAGATGCGTGTGCTGCAAGTTAAGTGAACACCACCATGGTATGCATCTGTATCAGAGGCATATTCATCACGGACATCATGAAAACCTGACCAGTGTTTGCACCACATTGACTGGAGTTGTGAACATCTGCCCTAGAGCTGTGGCCAACAGGGGCAGAAACACCTGCACCTGCAGGCCCTATTATCCGAAGACCAATGCAGCGGAGGGATGTCGGGCCCTGTGTGGCCCTCACAAAAACTAGCATGTGCAGACATTACCAATCCCACACTACACATGGGGATACGTCACACACATATCAGAAGCCTGGTATGAGCAGTGATTGATAGAAATGCCTATGCCAAGCACAAGCAGATCATCGAGCTGTAACATACCAACGTCTCTGATGTATGTACAATGTGTGTTAGGTCATGTCCCCTCCAGAGACTAGCAGCCTGGAACATTTCTCCAAAAGTGTACCCCAACGTTGCCATGCCCACACTGTGCCCATTACTGTTGTGTTGGTAAGGGCTCCCAAATAACACTACATCTGCTCAATGCTGTCCTAGGTGTGGGGAGTGTGTGTCTGTCTATCCAGTGTGTGCTGGCTGCCAACACCTCCCACAGCACACACTGATAGCACCGTTGCCAGTATTGGCCTGCAAATGTGCATAATGAGGAGCAAAGTACTCTGGGTATAGAACAGACAGGGCGGCAGGAGCAGGATGCAGCTACACAGGGCAAATGTGCATGCCTAGGACCATGTTGTGCCTTGCCATCACCTCCACAGACATGGTGTCCATAGCATGCCCTGTGTGGAGGTCACCCTCACCCCGAACGATCAGTGACCACGGCATGGCTAGGTTCAAACATATTGCCATACAGTAGTTCTCTCATGTGATGTTTATGGTTCCTGTATCTATGGGGCCCAGTCACTGGGTCAACTGCGTGGTGGTTGTGCTCACATCCCAGTTATGGGTGCACAGAGTTTCCCTGGTAGCATGCAGCATGGACTGCCAAGCGGCCTGTCTGCAGTTACCATGTGTCTGGCTGGAACACCTTGCAGGGGCAGTAGCTGGGCACACACTGTGCCTTCTGCTGCAAAATGGCAGATGGGGTTGGGTGGCTCTGGCTCTACTGTCTGTCTGCCTGATCCTGAAATATGGATATGTTCTACATTGCAGAGAGTGACCTGTAAGTTTTCTGTACCACAGCCAGAATGAGTCTGCTGTTGCTGGCAGCTGCTAGCACTGTAGTTGGGATATAGAATGTGCATATCGTAATATTGGGGAAACTATGTTCCACAGGGAAGGTTAGGTGGTCAGACACACTCCACCTATGTGCTTGGAAATCTCCCTTACCCCCACACCCCCTTCACATATATCATGAAGGGCAGGGCACCCACACAGGATATGCACCCTTCGGTGAGTATTGTAGCCCACAAGGCCCAGATGGGTCTGGGAGATACAGATGCTTTAAGGAGGACTGTAGGTGTTTTCAATGTGTCAACCTATCAGACATCATCTGGCAAGCTGATATGATGTAGAGGCCATCTCAGCCAGGACAGGTGCTGTGTGTCTCACCTCATACTCAGGGTGAGCACAAGCCACACACACTGTGATGTTCTGTACCCACTCTGTACCTGCAACACAGAAGGTCAGTGCCCAAAACTAGGCCTAGGTGATGTGGGGTTGCAAACCCTATCGTTGGACCATCATTAGACTGCTGCTTTGCATGTGCAGTGCATCATGGGTGTGAGTGGATCGACCCTACCCTGTTAACTGCAGCACAAAGTCTGCATAGGTTATATTGCAGACAGCCAGATGTCTCATCACAGCCACAGAGCTGTAATCCACTGGTGACTGCAATGCCTCAGAAGCAAAAGGTTAGTGGTTCAAATCCAAAGAGTGGTTGTACAAGCAAAGTATTTTATATATTGACATTGGCCCATAGACTCCGCCAGTCAGCAGCAGTGCGGGTAAAATTTCAGAAAATCAACATACATTGAACAAGGCAGTGTCACATTGAGCAAATGTTTTTCAAGGTTCATGGGGGCTGTCAGGCCTGGAATGTGTGTAATGTCCTGTAGTACTGGCAACTTAAACACCTTCACAGTGCATTAACCCAAGTCCACCCTATAAGGTGGCCTGTGGAGCACCTGCTGCTGACAGCATTGTGAGGATCTACGAACTTCCACCAGTAGTTTACAGTCAGGGACCTGTCATTGGCTGCACTCACCAATAACCCCACTGTGTATGGAAGTACGCAACCTCTGGCTCCACATTCAGCAAGGTTAGGTGTGGGCCACAGCTCGATTGCTAAGAACAGATGACTGGCTGGCTAAAGAGGCAATCCTGCAGACTGTGTGTTGTCGTTACCAGGGGTGCGGTGCTCCATTAGTGAGAATGGTGTACGACACATGATGTATGCAGCAGTGTGAGTGTCTTGCCACCAGCAGCACCTCTGTAATGTAGAAAGGGTTCTGGGGCAAGTAATAATGTTGCAAAGTATGAAAATATATGCCATGCGCAGCATAGATGTACATGGAAAGCACCATGGCCAATGGTGTAACAAAGTATGATAATGTGTGCTGCCTGAGACAGGCACTCCAGAGCGCAAATGGAAGATGTAACCCATGATGCCTGGTTAAGCAGTCAATGTATCAACCATTGCGCTAGATCCCAGCCACCAGGACTGTATGCCAGCACACATACCAAAGGTTAATGTGCAGTGTGGTGACATGCTGACCACATTGCCCCCTAATGTCCAACACACAACCTAATTTGCGTGTGTAATGCTCATATATGAACCCCCGCCAAACCCCTATGGCAACCACCACATCATTGCTGTCTGTACATGGTGATTCACCATAGAACATAGCCCACTAACACACATAACCCCATATCACCAGGTTGCTTGACCCCTGACGCTGATGGTCCGGCTGCACCCATTGCTATCAGTGTCAGAGCATTACCTGCTATGTGACACACATAGCACACCTCATCTGACAATGCCCCAGGAATCAGTGGATATGTGTCCAGAGGTTCAAGACCACACTGTGTGAACAAGGGTAATCCACAATAATTAACGTTTGTTATAGGGACATGAGATGGCCTGTAATGGCCTGTAATCCTAGACATAATTACCCTCCACAACCTTGATGCACTCATGATCACCGAAACCTAGTTATCCAAAGAGGACAATGTCCTCATCAACCAACTTATTCCACCTAACTTCTCTATACACACAACCCATAGAGAAAACAAGAAGGGAGGAGGAGCACTGATACTCACCAAGTCCGAACTCCTTTTCAATATGACCAGCTCTCATAGCACAAGCAACCTAGATATAATCACCATAGTAAACAAACAATGCTCCATCAACCTAGTCTACAGAGCCCCCTCAAGCTCACCGGATGAACTTCCCACCATATTGGACCTGGCTGCCAACACCAGCAACCCCACCACTCCTAACTGGATAATGGGAGACCTCAACCTCCCATCATTACAGCAAAACCAGTCATCTTCACTCATCAACGCCATTGAAGATCTTGGATATCAACAGCTTATCACGGAGCCTACTCATACTAAAGGAAACATTCTTGATATGGTCTTCGCTCCCCAATCTGTTTCCGAACAGAACTGCAAACATTGTAAAATCGATCATCAATGTACCATGGTCAGACCATAAACTTATAAACCTACAAATTCCTCTGAGCAACAATCATCTAATCAACAACAGAAAACCGGACAACACATCTAGAGTAACAAGAGGCTTTCGACCTTTCAATAGAGAACTTATACTGTCAAGCACCCAACCACTCCTAAACAACACAGTACTCAACCTTGATGAGTCTGTCACCGCCTGGTACAACAACCTCAACACCATTGCTCAACTACCACACAAAAAGAACACATCATCAAGAAAAAAAACCTCTGCTCCATGGTTTTCCCCCAATTTACAGTCCTCCCTTTCCCACCTACGAAGACTCGAAAAACGCTGGCGCCGCTCACTTTCCATCGATGATCACGCAGCCTACAATCAACACATTTCATCTCACCGCGAGGCAATCACAACCACAAAGAAGCAATACCACACTGATATGCTCAAAAGATCTTTAAACAAACCTTGCGACCTCTTCAACCTGGTTAAATCACTATCAAAGGAACCATCTTCAGAACAAAAAGAAGATATCCACTCACAGGAATTTGCTGATTACTTACAATCAAAACTTCTACAAACAGAAGAACTATCAAAAACCACTGTACACAAAACAACCTGCATAACACCCCTATCTGCACTTACCACACCCTCTGCTAAACACATTGAAGACACAATCGCCTCACTCAACACCACGACTGCACAAACCGACCCGTGCCCAGCCTTCTGGATAAAGGATCTCCGAAGCTCATTTAGCCCTTTCATTGCAAGAATCATTGACCTCTCCTTTACATCTGGCTCCTTCCCATCTTCATTAAAGCTCACATCCATTAGACCTCTGCTAAAAAACGCGAAACTAGACCCTAAACGGCCCGATTCCTACAGGCCAATAGCCAGCATCCCCCTTCTAGCAAAGATATTTGAGAAAGAAGCACAAAGGCAAATCCAAGACCATATAGATTCCGCAGCCCCCCTGGACCGTTCCCAACACAGCTTCAGAGAATTCCATGGTGTTGAGACACTACTTACTACTCTATTCAATGATGTTCTCACCACTATAGACAACCTACAGCAAGGCGTCGTACTAATCTTCTTGGATATAGCAGCAGCATTCGATTCAGTAAACCATGAGATCCTCCTCGGTCGACTAAAAGAAAAAGGCATCTGCAACTCAGCACTCGAATGGTGCAAATCATACCTCGACACCAGAATGCAATATGTGAAATCCGCAACAGGAGAATCCAAACTCTTCCATCAAAAACAAGGCGTTCCACAAGGGTCCTCTCTCTCTTCCCTCATGTTCAACATCTATATGCAGCCGATCTGCAATATCATCAGATCATTCAATGTGAGATGCATGGTATATGCGGATGATATCCTACTCTACATGCCATTTTCCACAAAGCAAATGGATTTACTGCCTATAACGAATTGCTTCAATGCAGTCTCTGAATGGCTCCTGTCACAGAACCTCCGCATTCAGCACAAGAAAACTGAGGTTCTCTTTATCTCCAGAGACCCCAACTTCACACCACCACCATATATAAACGTCAAGGGAGCTGAACTATACACCAAGGAAGCAATAAAATACCTCGGAGTAACACTTGACCATCGGCTCAACATGATACCACACATAAATAATATCGTAAAAGCTCTGTATTTCAAGATACGCACTCTCAAGCACCTACGTTCCCTTCTTGACCCAGAGGACTTCAGAACCATTTACCAAGCACTAATCCTACCTCATTTTGACTTCGCCAACTCAATTCTTCAAGGACTCCCACAATCCACCTTGAGCCCATTGCAGCTCGCTATGAATACTGCAGCAAGGGTTCTTCAAGGAGCATCCAAGAGTGAACATATCACACCTATCCTCAAACAGCTCCATTGGCTCCCCATACACGGAAGGCTGATGTTCAAAACCTTCATTCTTACATTCAAGGCTATCAAGGGTATATCTTCCAACTCACTCTCCGAGCTCATCCAATCCGTACCACCAAACAGAATTAGAAGACAGGCAGCATTAAGCTCCTTAGCATTACCAAAGGCCATAACAACATGCAATCTATCAACAGCGAACAGAGCTTTCTTGTTTTGCGCACCAAAGTGCTGGAACTCCCTCCCTTCTGACATCCGTACCATAACCGACTTGACCCAGTTTAGGAAGGCCCTTAAATTCATCCTATTCACCAAATACTACTCCATATGAAGTTAACATAATAGTCCCACTACATATCCAACCACTTGTTCTTTTTTCTTTTCTTCCTTGCCCCAGCACCCTTGCTAAGTCATGTACATAGTTCGAGTATGTTATCCAGTTAACAGATTGCATATTCCATGTAAATAGTTCTCCCATGTTGCTCCAAGTTTATACTCCTGTTATATGTAATACCGAACAGCCTGTTGTTCTGGTTTTGTTTGTGTTCTCTGTGAACCGCGCTGATGTCAAAGAGTGCGGTATATAAGAAATTAAATAAATGAGAGACACCTCGTAGCTATGTGAGTATGCTGAGAACATGAAACATATTTGTATTAAAAACATAACCAATGTGTATGAATGCTGCGTGCCGGTAATAATTGCACTTTTCTGCCGCGCAGCAATGCGGAACGCAAGGGCAAGCATTGATTATTGGCGCAGCCATGCGGCGCGCACGTGCGTGATCCGATACACGCAAATGCGGAAGTTGCGTCATTAGCGTTCGCGCATCTACACGCCCAGAAAACAAAATGGCGCCAAGAAGCAGGAAGCCCGCCTTCAGCCACCGTGAGCTGTGCCACCTGGCCTCCCTTATTGGACCAAAGCAGAATAGGCTTTTCCCAGGGCCCTCCAGGAGGAGAAACATGGGGAAGGTCCTGAGGGCCTGGGAGAGGTTGACCAGGCACTTCAACCGTGAGGCAGACCACCCACGTGAGGTAAGTGAATGGCCACAGGTCACAACAAACATATACACAGACAGGGTTGATGTCAGCTGTCCATGCTGTTGTGTGTAAGTAGTCTAGATAAGTTAAGTGTAGCAGGGGAACCACATGCCATCTGCATTGTGTATCACATCTGAGTGGTTGGCCATGTAGCCAGGTGGTGATGGATGTGGCCACAGAGGGCATGATGACCCCCTTGCGTCATGACAGCTGCTGGTGTTGATGTAGTACAGCCCACTGTAACACAGCTAGGCCATGCATCTGCTTAAGGAGCGTCTAGAAACATCATGTTCTGATGGCGGTATCTGCTTCTGGAGGGTAACACATAGGGGCAACCATCAGGGGTCGTGGAACCTTCAGCACATGGGCCCTCAGCCACACAGGTGCTCAGGGGTAGTTTCCAAATGTTGTATAATACATCCCCTTCTCCTCAGGGGTCCAGAGAGCCCCTCAAAGTGTGCCCCGGTCACCCTGGAGATATGGTTGTGTGTCCTAATGCAGTTTGAAACATACCCCCTACCTCCAGGGGTCCAGAGAGCCCATCCAAGTGGGTTCTCTGTCACCCTGGAGATATGGTTGTGTGTCCTAATGTAGTTTGAAGCATACCCCCTACCTCCAGGAGTTCAGAGAGCCCATCCAAGTGGGTTCTCTGTCACCCTGGAGATATGGTTGTGTGTCCTAATGCAGTTTCAAGCCTTCCCCTTACCTCCAGGAGTTCAGAGAGCCCATCCAAGTGGGTTCTCTATCACCCTGGAGATATGGTTGTGTGTCCTAATGCAGTTTGAAGCATCCTCCCTACCTCCAGGGGTCCAGAGAGCCCATCCAAGTGGGTTCTCTGTCACCCTGGAGATATGGTTGTGTGTCCTAATGTAGTTTGAAGCATACCCCCTACCTCCAGGAGTTCAGAGAGCCCATCCAAGTGGGTTCTCTATCACCCTGGAGATATGGTTGTGTGTCCTAATGCAGTTTCAAGCCTTCCCCTTACCTCCAGGAGTTCAGAGAGCCCATCCAAGTGGGTTCTCTATCACCCTGGAGATATGGTTGTGTGTCCTAATGCAGTTTGAAGCATCCTCCCTACCTCCAGGGGTCCAGAGAGCCCATCCAAGTGGGTTCTCTGTCACCCTGGAGATATGGTTGTGTGTCCTAATGTAGTTTGAAGCATACCCCCTACCTCCAGGAGTTCAGAGAGCCCATCCAAGTGGGTTCTCTGTCACCCTGGAGATATGGTTGTGTGTCCTAATGTAGTTTGAAGCATACCCCCTACCTCCAGAAGTTCAGAGAGCCCATCCAAGTGGTTTCTCTATCACCCTGGAGATATGGTTGTGTGTCCTATTGCAGTTTCAAGCCTTCCCCCTACCTCCAGGAGTTCAGAGAGCCCATCCAAGTGGGTTCTCTATCACCCTGGAGATATGGTTGTGTGTCCTAATGCAGTTTCAAGCCTTCCCCTTACCTCCAGGAGTTCAGAGAGCCCATCCAAGTGGGTTCTCTATCACCCTGGAGATATGGTTGTGTGTCCTAATGCAGTTTGAAGCATCCTCCCTACCTCCAGGGGTCCAGAGAGCCCATCCAAGTGGTTTCTCTATCACCCTGGAGATATGGTTGTGTGTCCTAATGCAGTTTGAAGCATCCTCCCTACCTCCAGGGGTCCAGAGAGCCCATCCAAGTGGGTTCTCTGTCACCCTGGAGATATGGTTGTGTGTCCTAATGTAGTTTGAAGCATACCCCCTACCTCCAGGAGTTCAGAGAGCCCATCCAAGTGGGTTCTCTGTCACCCTGGAGATATGGTTGTGTGTCCTAATGTAGTTTGAAGCATACCCCCTACCTCCAGGAGTTCAGAGAGCCCATCCAAGTGGGTTCTCTGTCACCCTGGAGATATGGTTGTGTGTCCTAATGTAGTTTGAAGCATACCCCCTACCTCCAGGAGTTCAGAGAGCCCATCCAAGTGGGTTCTCTGTCACCCTGGAGATATGGTTGTGTGTCCTAATGCAGTTTCAAGCCTTCCCCCTACCTCCAGGAGTTCAGAGAGCCCATCCAAGTGGGTTCTCTATCACCCTGGAGATAAGGTTGTGTGTCCTAATGCAGTTTCAAGCCTTCCCCTTACCTCCAGGAGTTCAGAGAGCCCATCCAAGTGGGTCCTCTATCACCCTGGAGATATGGTTGTGTGTCCTAATGCAGTTTCAAGCCTTCCCCTTTTTTTATTTATTATTATTTATTTTATTTTTTTATTTCAACTTCTTATATACCGCACTCTTTGACATCAGCGCGGTTTACAGATAACATGAAGAAACCAGAACAACAGGCTGTTTGGTATTACATATAACAGGAGTATCAACTTGGATAACATGGGAGAACTATTTACATGGAGTATATAATCTATTAACTAGATAACATGCTCGAACTATTTACATAAAATTAGCAGGAATGCTTGGAAAAAGGAGAGAGACTGTGGATTTGTGGGTTGTATTAGGGTGGGGCTATTATGTTAAGCTTCATGTGGGGTAGTATTTGATGAAAAGGTGCAGTTTAAGGGCCTTTCTGAACTGGGTTAGGTTGGTTATGGTGCGGAGATCAGGTGGGAGAGAATTCCAGCATTTTGGTGCGCTAAACATGAAAGCTCTGTTTGACGTTGATAGGCTGCACGTTGTTATAGCCTTTGGGGTTGTTAGTGAGTTTAATGCTGCCTGTCTCCTATTTCTGTTTGATGGGACGGTTTGGATGAGTTTAGAAAGTGATGTGGACGATAAACCATTTATGGCCTTAAAAGTGAGAGTGAGGGTTTTGAATGTAAGTCTTCCGTGTATAGGGAGCCAATGGAGCTGTTTGAGGATAGGTGTGATGTGTTCATTTTTGGGCGCTCCTAGGAGAACCCTGGCAGCGGTGTTCATGGCAAGCTGTAAGGAGCTTACGGTGGATTGTGGGAGTCCTTGTAGAATGGAGTTGGCGAAGTCGAAATGCGGTAGTATCAGAGCTTGGTAGATGGTTCTGAAGTCTTCGTGGTCTAGTAGGGGACGTAGGTGTCTAAGCGTGCATATTTTGAAGTACACAGATTTTACGATATTGTTTATGTGTGATTTCATATCGAGCCTATGGTCTAGTGTGACTCCGAGGTATTTTATTGTTTCCTTGGTGCCTAGGTCAGCTCCCTTGACACTTATGTGTGGTGATGGAGTGAAGTTGGGGTCTCTTGTGATAAAGAGAACCTCAGTTTTCTTATGCTGAATGCGGAGGTTTTGTGACAGGAGCCATTGTGAGACTGCGTCGAAGCAGTTTGTTATAGGCAATAAATCCATTTGCATTGTGGAAAATGGCATGTAGAGTAGGATATCGTCAGTGTATATCATACATTTCACATTGAAAGACCTGATGATATCGCAGATAGGCTGCATATAGATGTTGAACATGAGGGATGAAAGTGAGGACCCTTGCGGAACGCCTTGTCTTTGATGGAAGAGTTTTGATTCTCCTGTTGCAGATTTAACGTATTGCATTCTGGTATCGAGGTATGATTTACACCATTCAAGTGCTGAGTTGCATATGCCTTTTTCTTTCAGTCGACTGAGGAGGATCTCGTGATTTACCGAGTCAAATGCTGCTGCTATATCCAAGAAGATTAGCACAACGCCTTGTCGGATGTTGTCTATGGTATTGAGAACATCATTGAAGAGAGTGGTAAGCAGTGTCTCAACGCCATGGAATTCTCTGAAGCCGTGTTGAGAATGGTCTAGAGGGGCTGCGGAGTCAATGTGGTCCTGGATTTGGCGCTGTGCCTCTTTCTCAAAGATCTTTGCTAAGAGGGGGATACTGGCTATAGGCCTGTAGGAGTCTGGCCGTTTTGGGTCTAGTTTAGCGTTTTTTAGAAGTGGCCTGATGGATGTGAGCTTTAATGCAGATGGGAAGGAGCCAGTAGTGAAGGAGAGGTTTATGATTCTTGCAATGAAAGGGCTGAATGCACACCGAAGATCCTTTATCCAAAAGGCTGGGCAGGGATCGGTCTGCGCGGTGGTCGTGTTGAGTGAGGTGATTGTGTCTTCAATGTGTTTAGAAGAAGGCTTGGTAAGTGCGGATAGGGATGTTGGGCAAGTTGTTTCTTGTATATTGTTTTTTGAGAGTTCATCTGTCTGTAGGAGTTTTGAATGCAAGTAATCAGCGAATTCTTGCGGGTGGATATCATTATTTTGTTCAGAGGATGGTTCCTTTGATAGTGACTTAACCAGGTTGAAAAGGTCACGAGGTTTGTTCAATGATCTCTTGAGCATATCTGAGTGGTATTGCTTCTTTCTGGTTGTGATTGCCTCGCGGTGAGTTGAGAGGTGGAGAATGTAGGCTTCGTGGTCATCGATAGCTAGTGAGCGGCGCCAGTGTTTTTCGAGCCTTCGTAGGTGCGTAAGAGAGGACCGTAGTTCGGAGGAAAACCATGGAGCAGAGGTTCTTTTCCCTGATATGGACTTTTTGTGTGGTAGTTGAGCAACAGCGTTGAGGCTGTTGTTCCAGGCAGCGATTGACTCGTCAAGATTGAGAGTTGTGTTGTTGAGGACTGGTTGGGTACTTGACAGAATAAGTTCTCTGTTGAAAGATCGAAAGCCCCGTGTTACTCTAGATGGATTGGCGAGTTTACTGGTGTTCAGACTATGATTGTTGTTCAGGGGAATTTGTAGGTTTATAAGTTTATGGTCAGACCATGGGACCTCGGTGATTGATTTTACAATGTTGCTGTTTTGCTCAGAGACATGGTGGGGGGCGAATACCATGTCAAGAATGTTTCCTTTGGTATGAGTAGGCTCAGTGATTATTTGTTTGTAACCAAGATTTTCAATGGCGTTGAGGAGTGAAAAGGAGTGGTTTTGTTGTAGTGATGGGAGGTTCAGGTCTCCCATTATCCAGTTGGGAGTGTTGGGGTTGCAGGTATTGGCGGCCAGATCCAATATGGAGGGCAGGTCGTCTGGGGAGCTCGAGGGGGCTCTGTAGACCAGGTTCATGGAGCATTGTTTATTTGCTATGGTGATTATGTCCAGATTGTTTGTGCTATAGGAGTTAGTCATGTTGAAGAGGAGTTCAGACTTGGTGAGGATGAGTTCTCCTCCTCCCTTCTTGTTTTCTCTGTGGGTTGTGTGTATAGTGAAGTTTGGTGGAATGAGTTGGTTAATAAGGACATTGTCCTCTTTAGATAACCAAGTTTCCGTGATCATGAGAGCATCAAGATCATGAAGGGTAACTATATCTAAGATTACAGGCCATTTTATTCGAATTGATCGAGCGTTTATAAGGGCACATTTTAAGTTTTGTGAGGGCGAGGGTTTGTGTTGCTTCAAATTACTGGATTGCTGTATTGCAATGTGGATCAAGTGGGAGTGTCGGATACGAGCTTCCCTAGTCGGATAAAGATAAGGGTTGCCTGCCCAATGTTTTCCGTGGTTTTGAGGATGGGGATATGACTGGAGGTGGGGGAGTAGGCAACGGTGGTTCCGAGCCAGTCTGTGAGAAGGTAAAAACTGAGGAAGGTAATGAGGTGGAGAGGCATTTTGGTTTCTGGGATGTGATGTGAGAGGGTAATTGAGTTTTGGGTGGTGAGAATACACAATACAGTATACAGATAATTTCACAGTACAGTATGCAGGCTATGAGGTAGTAACAAAGATATCACTGATTAAGGTGTAAGTTACAAAACTAGCAATGACTACAGTAAATATAACAGTATGCAGGCTATGAGGTAGTAACAAAGATATCACTGATTAAGGTGTAAGTTACAAAACTAGCAATGACTACAGTAAATATAACAGGAGTCAGGTGTGTGAGTGTGTGAATGCTATACAGACAACTGTAAGAGTCAGGCTGATGAAGAGAGTCAGGTGTGTGAGTGTGTGATTGCTATACAGACAACTGTAAGAGTCAGGCTGATGAAGAGAGTCAGGTGTGTGAGTGTGTGAAAGCTATACAGACAACTGTAAGGGTCAGGCTGATGAAGACAGTTGGTGTTTGTGAGTCGTGTTGATTGGTGAGGGTGATGTGGGTGACCAGTTGGGAGTGATTACTGACGACAGTATAAGACAGTATATGATAACATAAAACAACAGAATCTTGATGTTTATATTGACGTGGGTAGTTACTGACAACAGTATGGGACTAGGCAGGAGTATAGGCAGTTAGTTGGATCTTATGGCCGTATATTCAAGGGACAGTCAAGCATGCTATAGGTAGCAATATATGGGATTACTTTGAACTGCTGAGTGAATTTCTTGGTTAGACAGTTGGAGTATACTTGCTGTGATGTCGGACAATTTGCTGGAGACGACTGAGAGTTCACGTTGGAGAGTTGGGTGTGGTTGCAGACTTTTTGGCTTGACTGTTACTCGGGGTCTTCTGAGAGGGCCTTTGCCTAAGGCCCTTATCTCCAGGAGTTCAGAGAGCCCATCCAAGTGGGTTCTCTATCACCCTGGAGATATGGTTGTGTGTCCCAATGCAGTTTGAAGCATCCTCCCTACCTCCAGGGGTCCAGAGAGCCCATCCAAGTGGGCTCTGTGTCACCCTGGAGATATGTTTGGTTGTGCAAGTGTTGGCTAATACATCCACCAATCCCCAGTTGTCTGCCAAGCCCATCAGAGTGTGCCACAATCACCCTGGTGATATGGTGCAGTGTGATGATGGCGTTCAGTCAATCATCCGTACCTCATGCAGTCCTGATACATGCATATGGTGTCCAGGGTGTCACCATGGTGCAATGCTGTATCTTGCTGATGACGTGCCCTAGGACACCCAAGAACCTGGTGGCTGAGAGCTGATTGTAACGGAGGGTATGTCAGTCAGATCTGTCACATAGGGTATAGTGGTCTGGTTGCACCTCACACTCAGTCTATGGGGCACATAGCCCAGCACACACACTGTAGATGTATGGAGATGATACGGTAGATGCAGATATGGATGTGCGTCAGCAAAAACTATCACACAGTAGCCTCGAGATGGAGGTCCAAAGCCCTGCAAGAGGGACATGTCCACAGCTATGTATGCAGAGTCAGGTCACACATCCCCACAGCCCCAAGCCACAATGCCCCTTTCTGTAGATGTACCTCACAGATGCCCTTGAGGGGCTGCATACACCCATTCAGGTTGCACACAACAGCCTATAACGCACACATGTACAGGGGCGGAAAAAGCACATACCCGTGTAATGTGTCCTTGCCCGTAGTGTGTGCAGTCACATCTCATATAACCCTCAAGGACACAGGTCAGAGGGACATAACAACACCCGATAGGCCGGAAGGTGACAGATGCATGTCCACCATGACCAGTATGCTGTGTCTAACAGTTGCCAAGGTAGGTCTGACGTAGCTATCAGTAGCCCTACGACATACTGGACACACAACTCATGTAGTGGTTCAAGTAATGACATCCATGGCCTTGTAGAAATCCACGTGTCATGGACCTGTCCCCTGCCAAGGTGCATAGGGCAAACCACTCAATGTCACATGTATGGTAAAACAAACATGTTCGCTGGTATATCCGGGTGCCAGTGCGTTTGGATTGCATGACATGTGTAGATAATGTGACCACACATGTATCTAAAGTAATACCTAAAGGGTTAAAGGGCTCAGCATGGACATCCACATTGCCCAACCAAATGTGGCATGGCAATGCCATGTCTGTCAAGGGTGCCAAAGGAAAACGGTCCCGTGCATTCAGGGAGACACGCTCAATGCACATAGGTGTCACTGCACACATGGCCACACCCACATTTATGCATGTATGTGGCACTGGGGACAGATAATCACCTAGAACAAGCATGAATGACTTGACCCATTTTTGTCTGAGATGCAGTGCTTAAGTCATCATGTGACCGCTCCACACCATCCAGTATAAAAGCATATGGGAGTACCCCACAGCTCCTGTGGTCTGCCCTGATGCAAACCCCAACTGCTGCTCCCCAGTTCATCATTTACCGCCAAACTGCCATCTCTGTGTCCCTGTAAGTGCAATACACCTGCATGTTAGAGCCGCCCCTGTGTGTGTGTCTGCCGAGGTCCCCACTAACGGCGACACTGGTGTATCTGAACCCCCATCACTAGTAGCTGTGTGGACATGATCCAAAAACAATACCAGGGGAACATTGAGAATGACCCTATCACGTCCCTCCACTATGTATGCATGGGCCCAAACCACACCACCAGCACGGAAAACACACCATGTGCCAGAGGACAAGAGCCAAGAGTGCCAATCACTCCCTGGTCACTGTCAGCCATGCCTAGTGTGCTGAATGCCAAGGGCCCACATGTGCCCTGTCACCATGATTGGCCAGTGGGATGGCATCCAGGGGTGGTGGCTGAACCGAGCAGCCAAGCCCAGCGCCCCTCCACCCCCCAATGTGGCTGTGGTGGTAGCCATGTCCCCTGTGGAGCACCATGTGTCCTGTGGATGACATCTAGACCAACATACTGTGGCATGGTCCCAAAGGGCCACAAACCCCACAACTTCGGGATGCCCCGGCAGTGGCACTGAGAAATGCACTCTGTCCAAACAGCCCTGGTGTTACCACCAGGCCCAAAAAAGCGAGTCAGTAACCACAAAAACGGTGGGGAGTCGGGACATGCGTCATAACCCCCGTGCCGTGCATTGGGGCATGGGATGTGTCTGTTACAACTACACAGGCATAGCAGGTGTCACTAGCACACAGAATGCTGGGCCAAAGACGCGGGCCTGCAGCCATCCTTGCCACACCAGGGCACCTGACACCACCCCAGGCCACACTTAGCGTGACATTGCCACACACAAAGGTTTGGGGCACAGCATGGACATATGGACCATCAGTGCAGATGGTTAGTGTGTGGGACCCATTGGTACGACGTCACCTCTGGTACTACGCACCTGTGTTCCAGAACCGCACTCTGCCGCAAACCACAGGGACAATATACGTCCAATCCACCGAGGTGCCTAGTGAATGTGACAGCTCAGAGTATATCAATGTAAATTGCAAGGGGGTGCCTGCATGTCCCAAAAGGTAAATGGTCTCGCCCTAAGATCAGACCCACCAGGGGCTGCCCTGACCTGTGGCCATGCTCCACTCAGTTGCAGTACCAACTGAGGTACAACACAGGACACATGAGGCTGACAATCATCAATATCCACATACGCCAAGGGAGGGTGCCACCCTGGCAGGACATCAAAACATACAGGATATCCCCCTGAACAGGATGGGATACACCTCCCAACAACCCCCCACATGCCACATAGCGAGATAATAACTATGCAGCGTTAGACGTTGCCTGCGTTGCCAAATGGAAAGCCCCCTGAGCACCCCATTGTGGTGTAGTCAGTTATGCTCAGAACACAATGTCACAGATGACATGTCGTCAGACACTCTGTTAGGGACGTATGAACAATGCTGCCTCGGTTGCCGTGTGTGCCATGCATCCCTGCTGTCACCCAGGATACTTTCCAAAACAATTTTCGCTGGGGATGGAGTGGATGGAGTTTGCAGAACATTTAGAACACCTAGATGCGCCCCTCCCATATGACAGGGGGAAGGTATAGGTAGCGCCTGTCAGGCATGCTTGTTGTGAGGGCAAATGATGGCAACAGGGTATCATTGGACTGGTGTGGGGACATAGGCTGAGTCCCTGCCCTTGCCATTGTGTCATGGACACGTGTGTGCCAGATGCCGCCTAAATGGACATGTCTGTCACACGATATTGTGTGATACACCCACTGTATGTTTGTCTTACTGTCACGGACAAGGTGCCAGCAAGGATCCATAAGGTGGATGCTGACAGGCCCGTCCTGGCCAGTGTGGCCGAACAGTACTATACAGCAACTGGAGGCCCAACAATGACTACACACTGTGCAGCACAAACGTATGCCATCAGTCATATGCCCATCATGGACCACCCCCAGCACAACCTGATAGAACTGTAAATGTCCCACAAAACACCACATCTGGGAGACACCCAGCCATAGCTGGTACAGCAGCAGAAGCACCCAGAGGACCTCAAAGCACCTGGTGAGGTACATCCCCCCCCCCTGCAAACCACTGAAACATATGTGGAACAGCTCATGAACTCCATGTCCCCTCATGCATGTGTGGTGCGACAAACCATAGGAGGCCTGGACACTGTCAACCATGGGAGGTGGCCCAGGTGAACCCCCCAAACACCCACACCCCTCACAACACAATGTGGGGACATTTCCCAGGAAATGACACCAGCAGGCTCTCTGGGAAATTTGCAACCTAGCTCACGAGGGGTACAAGTGGGGGCACCTCAACAGGTGGGTTGTGTGTTACACAGCCCCTATCTGCGCCTAACTGAGACTACAGGAGGGCACAGACACATCTGGGACTGCACAGGACTGGGCAGGGCTATCCCCCTGAGAGATGTACATATGTCACAACATGCCAATGGCATTGCCATACCCCCACAGGCCTCACTAACCCCCCTCCACAGATCAGAAGGATGCCTACAACCATGTGCACAGCCACCAATCAGCCCGTATGTCCCCAGTGTATCCGCTATCAGGGGGAGGCCATCTCACCCCACATCTCACAACCTGGGCCCAGACACAGCACACACAGTATGCACAGGGTGCATGGCTGTGGGAGCTGCCTATCTGGGTGGCAGGGGGACTTGTGTATAACCACACCTGGACGTGCAGCCCATCTGTACAGGGCCATCGACAGAGGTCCTGTCTGCTCCCCCTTCCACACACCAGGTGCATGACAAGATGTATGTTGTCCCAGAGATATTATGGGAGATGACACACATCCCCACCCAATTGCTCATGGTCACACGAGCAAGACAACATCGCAGACTGGCCACAGCACATCAGCTGCAGCCTTGCCATCCTTGCATTGTGCAAATGTGAACATGGGCACTGCAGGTAACTCACCTCTCTGACCAATACATGCACCAGCAGGTGGAGAACATGGATGCCTCCCGGGCCCCATGCTATTTTGTCTGTGTGAATGGCATCTGACGAGCAGCTACATGGTGGCCTGACGGGAACATCACGGGCCAGTAACGCTCAGCTGGAGGCCCACATGGGGATGCTATGTGTGATGATGATGCTGTGAAACACCAATTACAAACATGGCCGTCCCTGAGGCAACACCCATAGGGGGGGACCCAGATGCCTACTTTGTAGGTGAGCTGCCCCACAGGGGACACCCACTATGGGGTTCATACAGTGGCAATGGTGCCGATTGGGTCACCTCCATTGGTTACCATGTCCCACCTGTTCCAGGGGACATCAGACACACACACCTTGGACAGCTGCTGACATTGCACAGCAGGGATCTGTCCTGCAATGAACACCATGTCCCCTAGGTGATCTGTCCCCCCCTCATCATCTCTGTCTCTGTGACACCCCACCTGTCCCCACTCATCCCCACCTCTGTCTCTCACTGTCACTCCCACCATTCCACCGTTGTGGTGTGGTGTGGTGGCGATATGGGGGGGGGGCAGCATGCATTCACCTTGTGATGCTGTTGAGTGCTGCCCTACATGACAGTGCAGGTGGATGGAAGCTAGGCTCAGTTGATACCGCTGTGACACCTATGTGCTAACCTATTCCCACATTTCAAAGGGATTGACTGCTGGAGGTGTGTTACTATGCTCTATATGCCACAAACAGCAGGGGTGGGGGACCAGCAAGATGCGGGCCACACAAGGCATAGTCTTGTTTCCCATAGCCCCAGTGACAGGTGGTATGTGTTGACACCAGACAACGTTTGCATATCCACAGGTGGAGGATCTGAGAAAGAAGGGGCGCGAACTCCGACAGTACCACCCCGAGTTCCTTGCACGTGTCTGCAGAGAACGTGAGCCCCACCATGATGGTGAGTATTGGAAGGGCCAAGCCACAGGTTCAGGTATGTGTCACACATGGACGTGCCCTGATGTATGTCATCCTTCACAGACAGCGATGCCAGCGACGAGGCCCCACACACCTCTGCCTACTGTCTCCGCAGGCCCACCACCCGGCGCGCAAGGGAGGAGGAGGACCCCTTAGGGATGTGGCAGCAGCCGGAGCAGCAGGATCCAGCCCAAGAGAGGGCGGAGGTGGTGGTGTTGTCCTCCAGTGATGTGGGGGAGGATGATGTGGATGTCACCACCCATACCCCTAACCAGGGGGAGCAAGAAGATGGGACAATGGGGGGTGCAGGGGACAGGGGCACCGGGGGTGGGGGTGTGGGCAGGGAGGGGGGAGTGGGGGTGATTGCCTGGGCAGGGAGGGTGGAGGGTGGGTGTGGAGGGAGGGGGAGGGGTGGGAGGTGGGTGGAGGGGAACACAGCCCAGCACAGGGCCAACGGGGCACCAGTCAGACACTGCAGGCGTCATCACGGCACAGGCGTCAGCACGATCCTGCGGCATCCAGGGCCACTGGCACTCCTCATGCAGATGCCAGCACACAGACCACAGCCACTGTGTGTCTGTGTGCTGGCAGGTGTATCCACGATGTGTTTGTGGCCCTGGATGACATACGACGGGACATCCATGTCGTGTACCACGCGCTGCAGTGTCTGACTGGGGCTGTTCGGCAGGTGGCCACTGATGTGGTGCATCTGGCATCCCGATGGCCACCTGCCGAAGAGCATGACAGGTACCACGGATGGCACGTGTGACGCCCCTATGTGCCCTCTGCTGCGCTGTGTTCCCCCCCCCCCCCCACATGCGGCATTTGATGTTGGGCATGTTGCCCATTGTAGGTTCTTTGTAGAATAAATGGTTTTGTTATGACATTGCCTCAATGGTCACGTGTTTACCTCACACACACAACATGTATGCAGGCATGGGATAGGTCAATGTTTTATGTTTATGTTTATGTTTTATTTCATTTGATAAAAAACCGCCTTTCAGGGTAGGCAAAGCGGTGTACAATAAAACCAAATAAAAAGAAGGCCGAAGCCAACGAAATGGAATAGAAATACAAATTCTTAATAGGAAAGCAATAAAACAGGAGAGACAGGACCAAAAATATAACAGAACACAAACACGAGGAAAGCAAGAATAGGACACATGGGATTCACACGAAGGGAGAGGGGACATCAAACGCCAGGGAAAAGAGGTGAGTTTTCAAGTTCTGTTTAAAAGTGGGGTGGTGAGGTTCCAGGCGGAGTGAGGAGGGGAGGGAGTTCCAGAGGGTGGGGCCGGCAAAAAAGAAAGCGGAGGAACGGGTGGATTGTAGATGGGCACGGGAGAGGGAGGGGAGAGCGAGGCGGTTCAGGTGGAAGGAACGAGGAGTGTACCTGGGAGAGTGAAAAGAAAGAAGGTCGGTTAAGTATTGTGGGGTGCCTGTATGAAGAGCTTTGTGAACCAGAATGAGCAGTTTGAAATGAGCACGGTAGGGAAAAGGGAGCCAGTGAAGACGAAATAGAAGGGGCGTTATGTGATCACGGGGGGAGGAGTGGGTGACCAAACGGGCAGCAGTATTCTGAATCCGTTGTAAGCGGGACTGTTGGGATTTAGAAAGACCGATGAATAGTGAGTTTGCGAAATCAACCCGTGATATAACCAAAGATAGCAATAAAGTGGTGAGCGCTGAAGAGGATAAGAAAGGGCGAACTGCACGAATTTGTCGGAGGAAGAAAAAGGAAGATTTAGTGATATGTGATATATGGGAATGGAAAGATAGGTCAGAATCAAAGTGAACCCCAAGATAACGAAATGAAGAAACTAATGGAACAGGAGAACCGGAGAAAGAGGGGGCCAGCGTGGGAGGAGGGTTGTTGTGGGAGAACCAGATAGCAATAGTCTTGGTGAGATTAAGGTGAAGACAGTTGTGAGTCAGTCAGTTGGCCACAGTAGAGAGACAGGAATTTAACGCGGAAAGGTCAGGACAAGAAGGGGATGTGTGATGTAGCAAAATAATGTCGTCAGCGTAGAGAAAGGCAGATAAACCGGACTGTTGAATACACCTGGCTGGACATGTAACGTTGCCATGGCCATCATAATGGTACCAGCACCACATGCGTAGCTGTGTGATAAACATGTGTGCAGGGGAATGGGACATGGGTAGCCACAGGTTATGTTGCTTTGCATATTTCCCACCTACTCATTCATGTCACAGGGATGGATCTGTCGCAACACAAGTTGCTGGTGTACAGCAGCATAGTACATACGCATTACACCCATGTGTGTCTCTGACACATGTGTGCCATGGAGGGGCAGGACAGGCATGTCACCCCTGCCAAGGACAGGGCCAATGGGCACACATATTCCCCCAATGTGCACAGTAGAAGGGGATGGGAATGGTGACTGGTCAAGATATTGTTGCTGTAACCTTGGAGATGGCCGACATGTGTGATTGGGCCTATGTGTAAACCTGTCTTTTGCAGCCAAGGGGCAGTGAACAGATCGTGTGCATGTCCAGAATGCCAGGTAATGGCATGTGTGCAGTAAGACCTGACAGTCAGAACAATCCGGCAACAACGGGCCTGGTCTCAGCTCATCTGGCCATGGTCAAAGCATGCATCTGCACACAACCTAAGGTATAAAAGGGTCACACATTGAACTGAGACGTATTATGTATGCTATGTCACCCTTCTATTTACAGCTCTATTGTCGACGAAGTGGCCTCCCACGTCTGCCACGCCGCAATATATGTCCCCCTTCAGCTGGCCCCACCCGGTCATCTGGTGCCTGTGGCGGAGGTGGTGGTGGTGGTGGCGGTGTTGTGGGGGTTGGTGGCGGTGGGGGTGGTGGCGGTGGTGCCATCCTCTCCAGCGCAGCTTGGATGCGCTCCATGGCCACACACATCCTCCCAAACGGCATGTCATGTATTTCGTGTCGCAGATGCACCACTTCCTGTATGAGACGGTCACCAGTGTGCCGTAGAGCTGCCAGTTCCTGACGAATGCCTGTGTGGGGAAGAGATGGTGGTCTGTGAGATACCTCTGCCAGGTACAACTGTCAAACACAACTAGGCAACACATCTAACACATGAATGTCCTTTGCATGGTACAAACTGTATCGGTCATGTAAATACTGTGATGTAAGGAAACATTGTAAGAAGGTGTAGTTTAAGCCCACACACAGGGCATGCACAATGTACGTGACGTGAGGGACAGACACAGAGATACACCGTCTGCGCAAAAACAACAACGTCCAGCAGATGTACCAGTACTCCCAGAGACACATAGCAAATGACTGTACATTGTGTGGGTGGCTGGAGGGTGTGCGAGTGACTGCAACAACACCAGGGGATACACAATGAGTAAGAGAATTGGGATGCAAACAGGCAGACCATGTTGAGGCAGAGTTGGGGGATACACACACCATGGCCATGTGACCAGTGCAGTGCTCATGACAATGAGGGATGGGGTGTGAGCAGCAGATCCCAAACCATCACCTGGGCTGGACCACAACTGCCACATGTGTCTGACAGCAAAGGTGTTCTCACCCCCCCCAGGGGGTGACTCCAGTGGTCAGATAACAGTGCATGTACACCTTTGGACACGTGTTGCGTGCTCACAACGGGCATGGTGATGATGGAATGCTGCAGCACACGGAGCCAGACTGCAGACGTACATAGACAGGGGTATTCTAAGCATGCAACTGCTGATGGCACGCCTTAGAGATGAGTGGTGAGCCCCAGATATAGGGGGGTGGGCCATCCCTGAATGTTCCTGGCAGCAGGCGTGGCAGCAGTGAGGTGTGCATTGGTTTACAACACATCATGGGCCCTATTGATAACTGGTGTTCCACGGTGCGATATTAGCAGCCATGCAAATGTACACCTCAGTGTTGCATATTGTGGTGATGCGGGTGCCACACAGTCCTGGGAAGGGAGGGGGAGAAAGGGTTTACCCATACATGGGGGATGGCCTCACCTAAGCATAGATCCCAAAGGGAACATAGATCACAAACACACACTTCCCAGGCTAGCCTGCAGGCACACCCAGTCACCACGACAACTGTAGGGAGAGAGAAGGTGTGCCCAGTGAGGGAGGCAACATGCCAGGCATTGAAACTGCGTCATTCAGCAGGTGAGGGTAGCTAAGGGGGTGGACCAACTAGGAGACAAGGGAGTGTAGAGGCAAGAGCCAAGTGATCCCGAGGAGACAGGGACTCCAAGGAGTCCAGTAGTGGAAACAGCAATGCAGGGCTCAGACATCTTGGTATCCCGAAGGGGATAACCAGAACCTACAAGGCAAGTGGCAGGGCCAGAGGGGAGAATGGAACCGGGGAAAAGTTCAACAACTACAGCTGTCACTCGGAGACCACCAGTCCAAACCACGAGCAAGGGACAGAACATTTAAATGGCCTAAGAATGGAATGACGGCAGCAAGCACGTTAAAACACACGTCACCTCTGTATGATCCCTCAGGGGGAAGAAGGGCAGGTGTCTGTGACACAGTTCCAAAGGGAGGAGGAAATCCCCAGTGGGCGTATTATTATTTCGGTCATATCAAACGTCAGGCCAGATATCCCTGTATGTGTCCCACCCCCTGCGTCCCACAGCACAGAGGGGTAACTAGCAGTTGCATTTGGCACACAAACATCAGTATCCCCTGGTAAATCCATGGAATGTGCCTTTGCCATGAGCAATGTATATAATCTGTAGTGTTTGCTGTGAGGCAAAATATAAGAGGTGTCTCTGCCTTGTATATGCCATTGTGAAAGCCAGGGGAAAGGGAGCACAACCTCACCTGTCCATACAGCCATTAGTCAAATGCTGGACATGTATGAGACTGCTGTTCACTTTCCTGACTACCATGCCGCATGGCATCACAAGCTGTTCCCGAGCGGCTGTGAGCAACTGTAAATACGTGCTGGACTGAGCATGTTACAGTGAGTGTGAACTGCTTTGTTCCAGTGAAAGGACTGGAACTGCAAAGACAAGAGGGTGAGGAATCGTCCTTTGCTAAAGCAGTTTCCCGTTTGCTTTGGAAAATGTGTTGTTTGGATGAGACGTCCTTTGTCTGTTCGGGGTTAAGGTAACCTATACCAGGTCTGCCTGTGAACCTGCTGACGCCAAAACACAACTTATTATCAGCACATGTTACCTGTGTGATGCCATACCGTTTGGACTGCATTTAGTGTCCCCCACAACCACAGAACCTGATGGCCTCAGCCACTACGCTGAAGCAAGGACACATAATATGGCATGCTGCCCCTAATGGCCACCCGCCTCAGACGGCTGTGCCGCAGGAATGTACATGTGCGGAACAGCGTGACCACTCTGTCTGTATGTCACACAACCAACCCTAGTTGTGGGCATACACGTGACCACAGGGTCCTGTAACCCCCCCCCCAACCAGGGGAACAGTAGATCTGACCCTGTCCTGTCTGGAAATAGTGATCTATGTGGGTATGAGGCACTGTGAACGATAATGTCATATATGATGCTGGGTGGACACCTGGTGATACAGGCTGTGTGGGATGTGGCCATTATGACGTTGCATATCAAATGTAGGTTAGGCATGTGTATGTCAACCCTGATCCCCCCTGCCCCAGGGGGCAGTTGCCACAATGAATCAATGGCACATGGCTGTGCTACTGCCATGAGGCTTACGTTGTCCTGTTCTATGTTCATCATTTGGTTTTGCGTTACAAAATGAGGCACCTTACATATCAGTACTGTTACGTCTGCATCTGTAGGTGTGAACACCCTCTAGGCTGTCAGGGTGTGTGTAACATTGACATTAGGCAACAGAGGCCCAAACATTCTGTAACGCAAATGTGTACAGTCTAACGGAGACACACATGTCACAGCTGCAGAGGGTATGTTGTCACATACACCACAGACACACCCCTGAGATGGACCAGTGGTGTGTGTGTTGTGGCTGTGACGGTCACGTCCCTCCACATCTCCCTCTCAGCTGTGCACATGTGTGTGGGCAAACACATTGCACAGCAAACATAGGTGATGTATAACCGGAGACAGAAAAGTAGCTTGGTGATTCAGCTCAAACACAACAATTGTGTGTCATGATATATAGGTTGTTGTGCATGTGTGGCTCACACTTTGGTTTCACTGCAAGCAATGTGTTGCACATACTGCACGCTGACGTGTCTCACACTGATAGATTGTGTAACCCCTAGTGTCTGTTTGTTGCATTTACAACATTGACAGTCCTGCCACAGGCTGCACACCTGATAGCCTATGTACACACAGCATAGTGATGAGTCATGGAAACATTGTTTATTACCCACCTTCAGTGTCGCGTTGCGATGCGGCACCATGGGCCCGCAGCTCTGCCAGTAGCACATCCTCCCCTGCTTCGTGCCGCCCTGGTGGTGGTGCTGCAGCTCCTCCTGCAGACAACATTGGTGGGGTGGGGCTTTGTGGCGGCTCCATGTGGCCCTCCCGGGGACCAGGGCTCTCCCCCTGGGGCAGCAACTCCACATCAGCAACAGTATCAGGGCCCTCCGTATCAGCTGCCTGCCACACCTCCTCGTCCCCCTCCTCCTGCTCCTGCTCCTCCTCCTCCTCCTCCTCCGCATGTGGCGGCACTGTGCTGTAGTCACCTGTATTGTGTGCAAACACAGATAAAACACATATGTTTAAGCTAGACTGCTACATCTACGTGTGTGATCCAGACCACACATATGTGATGTTGTAGGGACTCTGCATGTGTGCGGCATACAGAGACCCCTACATACTCACATACCTATCGCTCAACACCATGTACCTGTGTCAGGGGAACTGGTGTGTGCTTCAGCCCTGCACGCCCTGTGTGTCCTCCATGTTTCACTATATGCTCATATGTGCATTTATCCAGCAGTCCATCTTCCACCCCATCTGGCCAACGTATGTGCACACAGGGCTACACAGCACCAACAGGTACACCTTCCTTGATAGTCTCTGTTTGAGTGTGCATGCCATTGCATAGGGCATATTCCCATGGGACATACTGTCATCCTAGTGCTACATGTGTTTGCCACGTACCTACAATGTAGGGAGCCACTACTGGAGATGATCCTGTGACAATTGACAGGCACAAGCAGCACTGTGCGTAGAGTATGTCAGATACAAAAGAAACTCTCACAGACAAATGCACAATGACAGATGAGGTGACGTGGGGCAGTGATGGTGTTGTAGGTCAGGGGCTGCTACACCATGACATGTCTGGAACTGGCTCGGCCAATGCTGGGATGTGTGACACATGTTGTATGTGTCCCTGGATCCTGACAGGGGGCCATGGGGAAACACGCCCCTATAAGGATATCTGCAGCTGTGAGGGTCCACAATATATCTCAGTGAGGACATATGTCATAGTCGCAACACAGGTCATGTTTTACTGCATCCACAGGGTCAGGGGATGGTTGACACATCTGCCCTTAAGCCTTGCGAATACGTGTATGGACACACCTGGGCAATACATTGTCTAATACATGTGACAGGGAATCTCTATTCACGCACTGCTGTACTGGCTGCCTGCTGTGCTGCCAGGTGTAGATACTAGGCTACCCATGACGCACCTCCACCCATACACTGTACATTCCCCATCCCCCACAACAGTCATATTTGACCCCATTTGACTGACCGTGTACATGTGTGACTGTGAGGTTGGGGAGGGTGATAGCACAGTCACAGATTGAACGTGTTTGGGGATGTGCATTACCTCTACACATGCCATAGCTGCATTCCCCAAATGATGCATAGTCCTGGGGAAACTACCCTCTCAGACGCTGCTCGGGATGTGTGTGAAAGGTGTTTGTTCTCTGAAACTTTGGGGGTGGTGGAGCACCGTCAGGGGCCGTTCATTGGCCATGCGGCTGACAGCAAATCCCAGCCTATGTTGGGTACGTGACATCTGTGTAACACACAGCTATATATCTGTCCCTCTGTGTATCGCATCTCTTGGTATTTTTGTGCTGTGGCCTTTGGGGGGGGGAGGTTGTGACGTGATTGCACACACAAATACCATGTGGACAGATGGCGTCCTGGTGTAAGGTATTGTTAATGCAGGTGGATGCAGCCATTTATCTACTCACAACACGGAACACATGGCCAATCAGCTAACACAGCACACCTCGGGAGAAGGGGACGGCTGGGCCACTGATGGAACACGGCCCATCAGGGGGCGGACCGCTCAATGCAGAGGCAGCTTGCTAAACAGAGAGAGACAGAGAGACAGAGGGAGAGTGCCAGGGAGGCAGGGGAGCAGAGGACGGGGGAGGGAAGCAACGTGAAGGCCAGGGACTTGCCTTTGTTGCAGAGACATTTGACTTTGTAGGAGAAACACTGGCCAGCAGCATTCGTAGGGCAGGGTATTCCCAAAAACAGAAGCAGTTACCAGGGAGATTCATTGACTGACATGACCATCTGGGAACAAGAGAGGTGTGGGCACTGAGAGACACAGGGATGACGCCTAGGCCTTTGGGGGGTACAGCTGACCCGTGGGAAGGTGGGCAGAGTGTCCACAAATATGCGTACAATCCCCACGACAAGGTACCTGGTGTCCCTCATCTCAGTGACATTTTTTAGTTGCAGCCAGGTAGGCTGACCGCTGCTGTTGGAAAAAGCCCACACTCAGGCATTATGAGGGCAGTTGGCTGCAGGCTGGCGTGGGTTAGAACAGACCCAGCTATTCTCAAAGGACAGCTGGGATATTTACCATGTAGTCTAGTGTGCGGGACACAACAGATCTATATGGGGGAGATATAATTCGGGAGGAATCTGAGGGTCGTACGTGTGAGGCACGGTTTAGGGACTCTCCTCATACAACTGACCTGTGTCACCCACCACTTGCTTACACACACAGGTGGGAGAGGGGTACCAACAGTGCATGTCATGGATGTTCAAACAGAGATGACATCATGTGTTTCCCTGATGTAACGTCTGCCAGCAATAACCTTCCCAAGAGGGAGTGAGACCTGCAAACAGTCCAGCTGTACAGCAGGCATAGTTACTCCTTCATGAGCTCACATATCCCATAGATGCGGGAGAAATACATGACCCGAGGTTGGTGCAACCATGGAAGACTCCTGAGGTTGATATACCCTTGGCTTCCCATTGGCCAATGATTGTGTTGCATCAACAAAGGTTTGCGGAACCTTTCTGACTGACAGAGATTGGTAAGGCAAGGCCTGACTGTTCATCCTCTATCCTAATACGTATGCTGTGTGGGTACCTGCCTGCAGAGCTTATGACAATGGAAACATTAAGCTGTTGGGTAACTGGGTTACAGTACAGGAACATTATAGTCTCTTCCCCATGTTTACAATAATGTATACAAAAAGGTCACATGACGTAATGTGAAATACACTTTGGAGGGACATTTCCGTATACTGCATTTGTGGTGACCGTTCCCCTTTGCCCCTACTCTGGCTAATATAGATTCCTTTACACCTGTTCCATGACACCATGCGGTGGGAGACATAAATCAGCATGTACATAGTATTACCTGGCCTGCCTTATCATTCCACCTTCACGGATACAACCCCAAACACAGGGCGCAACACACCTCAGACCTTCAAGGTTACGGAGCTAGTGGTGGCACTGTGTGTATGTGTTGGACACCACAGGGTATGATGGGGTGGTGCACACAACCTCAGACACCAGCCTAGGGACATTCTGGGCCTGTGGAGATAATTATGTGTGTGCATTTGCAAATGTAAGCTGTATACACATTGGTCATATCAGGGAGGTAATGAGATGTGATGGATATGCGTGACATACATACCTGCATGTGGATGTGCAGTATCCAGCAGCGCAGGCAGCCCATAAGTGTACATGGGACCCAGCCGTTCAGCCAGCTGCTGCTCCAGGGTCGTCAGCATGGCTGGTAGGGGGCCCCCGCCACCTGTGCCCCTGGCATGGTGTTCCTCAGCACACATGTGCTGCCGTACACCTCTTTTGATATCGGAATATCTTTTTTTGAGGCTATCTATATCCCGCAGGGGGCCCCCTGCCTCGGCAACCCCTCGCCAGACCTCCTCCCACACCGCCTGACGTCCTGCTGTGCCTGTCCGTGTGCTGTGGTGGCCGAACAAAACCTCATAGTTTTCGAGGACCATTGAGAGGAGGTTGTGGTTCTCTGCATCTGTGAATCTGGTTGCCCTCCTCCTCAGGGCCTCAGGCACAGGGACACGCTTCCTCTTCCCAGTGTGCCTGCTGGGAGCAGGCTGGGCAGGTGCTGATGGCCCTGGCGCTGCCTCCACCTCCACAGGGCCCTCAGTCCCCACAGGCCCTGCCACCAGTGGCTCTGGAGGCACCACCTCACCCGCACGCAACCCAGACTCACCCTCCCCCACCCTCAGCCTCCCTCTCTCCCTCTCTCTCTCTGTCCCTCCCTCCCTCTCCCTATCCCTCTCTCTATCCGTCTGTGTCTCCCTCTCTCTCCCCCTCTCCCTCTGGCTCCGACTCTGCCTCTCCATCGCCCTCCTCACACCTCTCTGCTCCCCACTCGCCTCCCCACCGCACCTCACCCCCTCTGCCCCTCCCACAACAAGCACTGGACAGACACAACAACCAGGACCCCAGCACAAGGCACACAACACAGGAATGGAACAGTAAACAACACAATACACAGACAAATTAACACACGAAACGACGGACTACAGATATGACTACTGATAAGACAACAGGGAAAAAATGGCTACACAAATAACACATACCGACCTCTCACTACACCACCTCTCATAACAACCACCTCTCTCTAAACTCGTTCTCACTCCTCAAACAACCCTCAACGTTTACCTGGCGTTTCGGTGTATTTGTAGTTTTTTGGACGGCGCATACATTGTGCATGCGCCACTGTGCGACGGCGCTGCTTGTGCGCGGCGCCCATGTCGAATGGCGCATGGGTGTGCGTTTTGCTCTAAGGTTGTGTGCGTGACGCGCATGCGCAACTCTTAGCACGTGCATTTGTGTGTGCATCATGACGTCGATGCAATGCATACGCCCATGCGTAACGAGCTGCACATGGGCTCCGCGCACAGACAAACGCACATGCGCCTCAATTGGCACATGCGCGTCGCACTCATACACACGCACACGTGCCAACAGTTGCACATGCGCGCCACGCACAGACAGACGCCGATGCGTAACGTCTTGCACATGCGCAAATTGATGCGCATGTGCACCGCGCACAAGCGGCGCTTTCGCGCTGTACGGAAATACCATTAACCTGTATAAAATGATGCTGGTGATTGGGCAACATTGAGGGTGTTTTTGTAGGCGCGGCGTGGGTTTGTTTGGAGAAACTGAGAGCAGCTGTTGTGAATCATATTGTGGGAGTTGTTTGTTGTCTTTGGGGTTTGTTGTGGTTTGTAAGTTGTCCAGTGTTTAAGGAAGTGTGTGTGTGTGTGTGTGTGTGTGTGTGTGTGTGTGTGTGTGTGTGTGTGTGTGTGTTTTTGTGTGTGTGTGTGTGTAGCCACAGAGGAGTGTTCATGGAGGAAATAATTGTTGTTGCATGTGCTCGAAGACGTGGGCGGATGCTGCGGTTGCTGGATAGGGGAGATGATGTCCATGGGGCTGTGGCACAGGGCATGGGAGTAGACCCGCAGCAACTCAGACCTGCTGCTGTGGAGGCTGCCCAGAGAGGTGCTGTGCGGGGACGGCGCAGACGGCGTGCTGAGGTGCAGGCTCGGCAGCCGTGCCTCTACAGGCCCAGGGCCCAGCTCCAGGGCATGCGTGAGGACCAGGTAATCTCCCTGTACCGACTGAGCACAAGGGCTATTAGGGGGCTCTGTGAGGATCTGAGACCTGACCTTGAGCCCCTGACTGACCGGTCCCATGCCATACCAGGTTTAGTCAAGCTCCTTGCTGCCTTACATTTCTTTGCCTCTGGCTGTTTCCAGTCATCTGTGGCCGCAGTGGGTGGCATGAGCCGCCCCACCTTCTCACGCTGTCTCCACCAAGTACTACGTGCTATGGTCAGCCGGGTGGGGAATTACATAGGCCTTCCCCACAGTAGGCAACAATGGGGGACCCTGAACCAGGCCTTTGAGGCTTTAGCCGGGATATCACACGTGATGGGAGCTATTGATTGCACACATGTTGCCCTGGTCCCACCCAGAGACAGGGAGGTGGTGTTCCGCAACCGCAAACACTACCATTCCCTGAATGTTCAGGTTGTATGTGATGCTAATCTGCATTTCTGAATGTGGTCCCAAGGTTTCCAGGGTCCACCCATGACTCCTATATCCTGCATCGCTCAGCACTATTTAGGGAATTTGAGGATGGACAGTACGGTGACTGTATATTGCTGGGTTAGTATCTCCAAATATATTCTGTGCTTATGCATATATGTATGTGTTTCCGTAACATCTCCCATGTGGTGCAGCGTTTGCCCACTGCGCATTACGAAAATGAACTCACATTCAGCAGACTGATGAATGTTGTGCGTTTACATTATTACAGGACTTTAGACGTTGTTTAACAGGGGACATGATTAGCCATGTCACATCCGTTTCAAAGCCATATGTGACGTAGAGATGCTGGTGGTGTTAGAGGACATATGAACTTTTTCAGATGTGTGTCCTGGGTGTGTATTGCTACTTGTGTCTGTATTCCATCTGGCCACAGGGATTTGGGGGGGGGTTGCCATTCTCACCCACCTGTGCATGCATGGGTTTAGAGTGTACCTGTGTTAGGTCGTGTAAGATGTGTGTTATTGACAATCCATGCACCTAGTGCTTGTCATGTGCATGTGAGGGCCACACACTCACTCAGTCCTGGGTTTGTTAGCCGTTGATTGGTGGACAATAGGGGGGGGGGGTTTGACCACGTATGATGCATGTTCCTTGCCTTTGCAATTGGGTGTACATGTTTGCATAGTTGTGGTAATGCTTTTGGCCTATGCCATTACAGGGGTGGGAACAAGTCTAGGGTTAGCATTACCTTTGGCCACTGCACATGTGCAGTACCTAGGCGTCATTGTCCGTGATTCTCCTGATGTGACTCATCATTTGGGAGAGGTGACAGCAAGGGCATGGGCCCATGTTGTGGCCAGACATAGAAGTATGTGTGGGACATACACAGGAACGTAGTCATACTCAGTAATTGTGATGTTTTACAGATCATGTGGGCTACAGTGTTAAATTCAGTGGAGCGCAGCTTAACAAGGATGGAACGATGATGGTACAGTGGCCAGGGTGTCTACTGAGATGGTTGGTGGACAGCAGTCAACAGCATCTGGCGTCAGACTGCTATATGTAGATATGTAGACCTTTGAGGACACGGGGTGTCAAGGTGATATTGTGTTGATCCTGGCTGACATCACGGTCATACATGTTCTTTGTGTGCACCTACATTGCCTCAGCACACATTATTGTGGTGTTTACTTTGCAAACATATATTGTTCGTATGTTTCATGTATGTTGGTCGCGTAGTCTACCATTGGTGGTGATGGTGTCGGAGATGAGAACATGAACCCCATAACAAGGCACGTGTGCTACACATAGGGGATCTTTGGAGGACAAGGTGGGATTGTGTTGTTCTTTGGCATGTCTTTACAGACTACAGAGGGCATTTGTTGTATTTCTATCACCATAGGTGTTTTTTGTCTGGTGGATATTTGTGATGTCAAATATGTCTGTCCTGATGTGTTGTGGGTTGCTTCTCACGTCTATACCTCTGTCAATTGATGGTGGCATGCGCTCATTCATTCACATGCAACATTTTTTTCTGCAGGTGATGCAGGGTATGGGTGTCAGCCCTGGCTCCTGACACCTGTGCGTCAGCCATGGACACGTGCAGAGTGGAGGTACAATGAGGCCCACGCCTCCAGCCGCTCTGTCATAGAACGCACCTTTGGCGTGTTGAAAAGTCGCTTCAGGTGTCTGGATAGAACAGGTGGGGCCTTACAATATACGCCAATGACTGTTGCAGAGATTATCGTAGCCTGTTGCATCCTGCACAACATTGCTCTCAGGCATGATATTCCTGCAGAGATTAATGAGGATGTGGAGGAGGATCCACCGTGCCCCCCTGTACGTGCCTGTGGTGACACACAGGCGGGCACAGCGGTCAGGCGGAGGTTGATTGCAGACAGATTCACTGGTATGTATTGCACATCTACCCACATATATGTGCTGTTGTGTGCGTGTGATGTTTATAAAGGGTGATGTTTTTGACCATTTAGCATTCAGATCCAACACTGCATTGTCCTTTTGTTAAACATCCATCATAAAATGTAGTCATGGGTGTGTGATGGACAATGTGGACAGGGCACAGCAGTAGCTGTTGGTGTATTGTGTGGGTGGGTGTTGCTACACCTTTCAGAGCTTTTGGGGGTCACAGTACCAGTTAGTGGTTGTTTGTGATAGCAACTGCTGGACAGACACAGTTATTTGGTGTTCTTGTGTGTGAGGAGCCCGGTGTCAGGCATATGGTAAGGGGTTTAGTGTGGTAGGGGGGCCCATGTTTGTGGAGAGCTCTCATGCGGGCTCTTTGTTTGTGTACTACAATCTGTGGGTGCTTGTGTGTGTGTGTTCTGCTCCTGTGAGCAGGCTATGTCTGTATGTTTGTTATTTTCAATACAACATGTCAGACATAGCACAGTACACATGCGCCTGACAACGTTCCCATGGTGTTATTGTTAACGTGTGACGTGTATTGCTGCAACAGCACAGTGTGTGGTAAGGTATGCCTCATCAGGTGCCACAGACATGGATGTGGTGAATCATGTGGACATGTGCAGTGTGCAGCCAGGGGGCCATATGATTGCTACAGTTCATTTGAGGTGGAGTCATTCATTGCATTATTTTACATGTACACACATACAGATGTGCAGTGGGTCAGATCATCAACGGGTGGATTTTATTAGCCAACTGTGACGCAGGATGTGTTGGACCTTGTGGGTTTTTGGCGTTTTCCATTTTAAGAGTGGCATAGGTAGTTGAGAGTATCTCTACATCTGCCTCATGGCTCAGGGACATGCTGTGTGTATGGCAGGATAGCACAGTACAGAGCCACAATTACCTTGAGGACACTAGCAAGGGATGTTATATCCACATACACACATAGACCTATATGGAGGTTATTTGGGGCAGTGAAACATCTATGCTATCCATGGGTGGACATTCTCACAGTTACACATTGGGTTGACATGCAACCATCATGTTCAGGTGACATACAGACATGGGGGATATTTTGGCCAAACATGGTGCTGACATTGCCATGTATTTCGGCACATGATCAACACACAACTGTCAATATTCTGTGCTGTAGGAGATGTACACTGCATAATATGCATCTACACAGTGGATACAGGTGGTATTGAGGCATATTTCCAGGTGTCACAGGTATTTACACTGTGATACAAGACAACATTGGGAGAGTACTACACACAGAGAGGGGGTGTTGGTGTCAACATGGGAGACACAGACTAATGGTGTGACCTTGGGATGCGTCACCAACATGGTGTGTCCATCCACCTCTTTCGACACGTGTGTGGGACAACAGGGGGGGGAGGCATATGAGGGATGTGGGGGGCCTTAGAATTAGCAACAAACATCTACATGGTGCCTCTCCCATGTGCGAGATGTGTGCAGTGTGAGGGTGAACAGTCCGTTGTTGGGTCATGTTGTGGTGTATGACAGCTGGGGACAGTACGTTGCAGTGTGGCCTTCCCCGCTGGAACCTGACAAGGTTTTTTCATTTTTGTTTTTTCCACTACACAGGACATACGTGATGACACTGCTGTCGGTGTGTATCATTGACACATGACAGAACATCAGCCGAGATACTGGAATCCAGGGTAGGTAGATCTACAGATACATTGTACGTGTGTGATGTCAGGGCGACAACATATTGCCTGTTATGTATCATATTAGGCAGCTGGTGTTGTTAACGTATCTTCTGTAAGCCTCCCTCACCCATATTTTGCTGTTGTCACACATCTCCCCATGTGTTTGTGTCCAGTATGTTTGCTGGAAAGGCTTTTCTGCAATATTTACACCAGATCCACATGTGAGTGTGGATTGGCTTGTTTGGCGGAACCTACACTTGCTGCCTCCACCATCTTAGTTTGATAAGCCATCAACAGGGTATCACTGCATGTGAGTCGGCCATTATGTGCACAAATTAGCACTTGGGCACAGACAGGCCATGTTTTACAGCTGTCCCACTGTACTACGCATATTGTGTGGGTGGGTGTTTATGGGTTGACTATGTGGTGCTGCATTGTACAAGCATGATACATTATCATGTGCGTTGATGGGTGTGGGCACCTGGGGGGCATTGTGGGGTTTGATACTTCTACGGTAGTGCTGTTTACCTTTTCATCATGGCCCACATTTGTGGTGAGCAAAGCTGTGTCTTGTGTTTGGTGGGACTGGTGTTGAACAGCATTTCTTTCTCTCTTACATAGGCATGATGTGGAGATCCCTCATGTGCGAATTTACATGGTGATTCTACTGGTTGGCCTGACATCGTCTCCGTTCGCTGTGACCTGGTGTGGCTCTGCAGCAGTTGAGGGAATTGATGAGGGACACATGATGCGCACATAGGTTAGGTTCCACCTTTGTTATTTTGTGATTACATCTGGCTGAACCTGTTGTGGAGTATCAGTTCATCTCATGGACATGTAATGTTGCATCTCTGTAGACACAAACAGATGCATATAGTGTGTAGCTGTGAGATGCCCGTGTGACATGGTATTTAACACAACCATATCCATGTGACACCTGTGTCTGCAGCAACATGTAATGTTTGTTCAAAAGTGTGTTTTATTTGATGTGCATATCCTCTGTTTGCATTTGCATCCCTTTAGTCTGTATTTTGTGCATTGTGAATCGTGCCAATTTGTGCTGTTGTTGCAAGGTTTCTAACATTGGCCATACGTATCCTTTCTTTACACAGGGCAGTGGACATAACGGACCCATTTCCTCCAGTGCATCTCGGCACCCCATCCAACACCTGTTGTGTGACAGTCCACCATGTTATTGTTTCAGGGGAACTTTGCCATTTGATGTTTGACGTATGTGAGTGGAACACAGGCCTGTGCTGGACATTATTGCTCTTGGACTGCTGGTTTGCCCATGACAGACCTGTACAACACACAGTTTGTGCCATGCTGTGGCTGAGAGTCCTGCTGATTGCAGGGACACAGATGATCTTCCAGGGACTGTGTCATATTGGAATGTGACACTTTACTATGCATGCCCATGTTTGCATGGGGTGTTTGTAAGTGATCTTTTGGATGTCAGGGACCCTTTGTTTTTGGGACAGTGTGCGCATCAGGGACTGACATTATCTGTGTATTTTGGACATTCCTCACCAGTTCTTTAGTGTACAGCTTTGGGCCATGTGTGTGACATGGCACCCAGGATACGCTAATCTGTTTGTTTCAACTGTAGCATACAGCCGTGATTGTGGCAGGGGGGAACAGTTACAGCGTTCCAATTGTCTATGTCCACCTGCCACACACTTGGACATGATACATGTTTTGCCAATAACACACGTTCATGCCCACCACCATCCTTGATTGATGTGTGGAGGGGGCAATGGGGTTTACATTCATGTGTGGCATCACTGTACCATGTTAGTGTCCGGCTGGTGCTTGTGCTTCTGACTGACTATGTTTGTGAGCCACAACATGTGGAACTATGGCCTCGGTGTGGTTCTCTGTGAGATTCTTTTCCATCCTTTGCATATTAACATGCTGGTTATTGTGTTTGTTTGATGTACAGACATGACACTCTGCATGTATGGCCACACCTTGCATTGCACGTCTGCACAGTCCTGTGTTACCCCCTGCATTTACAACACTCGCATTAGGACATTATATTTGGGGTGTGTTAGTGTGGGTGTCCATTTTCGTACTACTCATCTGCATTCTATGGACCATGCTATATGTGGCCAAAGACTGTCTAACCAACAAACAATGCAAGGGGACCTCCTGCATGGTGTTCTGTCTGCACATTTCAGCTGGTTGTGTGGTTTGTAATCACTCTGTGTTCATGTGTCCCTGCTACCTGTTAGCATATAGTCAGTAAGCTTGAGATGATATTTGGGGTGTACATTGACTCATTGCTGATGTGGTGATCATCCATTATGTGGGAGTTGTGACATAACTTTACAGATGTGTTTGTCACATTACAACATCTTGGCAGCATATGTTTATTTCATTTGGTGACCTCCTCTGTTGCATCAGGGCTATGTTTGGGGGGACATGTGATGTGTTTGGGTTTCTCATCCTGCAACACCTGTAGTCTACATGCACTCATATGTGGGTCACACATTGGGGGCATGCAGCAGCTGCTGTGGTGTGTGGTCCTGCTACCCAGTGCATATCATGCACCTGATGCACATTTTATCTCGTGCCATTCTGTTTTGCTCTGGAAGTGACCTTTACGTGGCATGTGCATTTTGACCTTGCTGACTGTGTTCCCATCATTCGCCAGGGTGGGACCCACCTTGCAATTCTGGATACACTGTGTATCGTATGTGTGAGCCATGTTAAAAATAAATATGTGTATTTTACAGACATTTGTCTCTTTCTCTGCTTTATCTTTGTGACATACATGCAGTACAATGTGTAACTTTCAATCACACATGACTCCTTGTGACCTTGAGAATCCAGGGTTTCCTTGCACATGTCCCTCCAGTGACTTGCCCAGGGGCGCATGGTGTGCTGTTGTGATATGATGCGTGGTTGCCTTGTGTGCAAGACATTTTTTGGAACACTAGACTGCTCCTCCACTCGTGGACCACATTTACACGTGTGTCTATGGATTTGCTGGTAATGTCCATGGCCACCTGTGCTCACATTGGTGTACGATGACAGCTGTGTATGTGTCTGCAATTTGGCAAATCACTGAGTAGTACACGTCCCCATACAGACCCTCCCTTTGGAATATGATGTCTGGCTTTGCCTCAGTGTGTTGTTTGTGGGTATGGTTGGGTGCATGTTTGTTAACACAGTGATTATGTTTATGTTTATGTTTATTGTGATTTGATAAAATCGCCCTTCTCCAGAAATCAGAGCGATGTACAATTAAAAAAAAAACGTTATTAAAATGGCCAGAGCCATGGAAAATAAAAGGAAAAGGAAATTACAATATCTTTATAAAACCATAGTATAGACAAGAGAGGCAGAAAAGAATAGAAAAGAAAAGAAAGAGAACAATGATAATTTCATTATAAAAACAGGAATATAGACAGGGGAGACAGAAAGGGATAGGCAAGGGAAACAGAGGGAAGGTTGGGGCAAGGGAGGTGGAGGTCACACAAAAGGGGAGGGCACATCATAAGCAAGGGAGAAGAGGTGAGTTTTCAGATGCTTTTTGAAAGTAGGGTGGTGAGACTCTAAACGGAGGGAAGAGGGTAGAGAATTCCAGAGGGCAGGGCCAATGAAGAAGAAAGCAGAAGAACGTGTGGATTGTAGGTGAGCACGGGAGGGGGAAGGAAGAGTGAGACGATTGAGGTGAAAAGAACGAGGAGTGTACCGGGGAGAGTGAAAAGAGAGAAGATCAGCAAGATATTGAGGGGTGCCAGTATGGAAAGCTTTGTGGACCAAAGTGAGCAGCTTGAATTGTGAGCGGTAAGGAAAAGGCAACCAGTGGAGATGAAAAAGCAGGGGTGTGATGTGATCTCGGAGAGAGGCATGACAGGCAAGACGAGCGGCAGTGTTTTGTATCCGTTGTAATTGAGATAGTCGGTACTTGGGGAGTCCAATGAGAGTAGAGTTGGCGAAGTCTACACGAGACATAACTAGGGACATTAACAAGGTGGAGAGGGCTGAGGGGGACAGAAAAGGACGCACCGCACGAATTTGACGAAGGAAGAAGAAAGATGATTTAGTGACATGAGAAAGGTGTGACTGAAAGGAGAGATCCGAATCAAAAAGAACACCAAGGTAACGAAAAGAAGAGACTAGGGGAACAGCAGAACCAGAGAATGAAGGGGCCAGCTGAGGGGGTGGACAACCGTGAGAGAACCAGATAGCCACAGTCTTAGTGAGATTGAGGTGAAGGCAGTGAAGAGCAGTTTGTCTCCCAGCATGTTTTTATTCTTGTTTACAATTTATGCTAACTGGACCATTATTTAACAGCTGCTTCATCACCTCTACACACACCCTTGTCTGTCGTCAGTGTACAGCAAGGTGTTCACTCTGTGCTGCCTAGCCAGCACATATTAGCTGTTACATAGGTCTCTTTCATAATGGTGTTTGCACAGCACTGCACCTGGGGGTGTGGTAGTCTTGAGGTTGAGCAGGTGTGTGCTGCGCCTTTTTTCATGTTGAATTTGCTCCTGTCCTGTCCGCGATTGCTGGGCAGCTCCAGCACGCATCCAGCGCTGCCCTTGTTGGTTGTTTGCTTTCCTCTTGTTATGTCTTTATTTATGTATTCATTTATGTAGGTGTATGTTGATGCAACTTTTCCGCAGGTCATAGCAGCATTACATTAAAAGGGGGGGAGGGGGGTTGTTTTACGTGTAGGGCAGGGCCATCCCCAGGGAGGCTACATTGAGGATTTCCACAGGGCACATAGGACATACTATGGACATTGACAAATTGTGAACAGTGTCTGATTCGTATAGGGTTGGTTATGTGTAAGGGTTGAGGTATTCCTGGTACTGGATGGTTTTCAGCTGTTTTCTAGAATATAATTGGTCTGTGTTGTTTCAAGGGCAGCTTGGTAGGGTGTTCCATAAAGATGGGGCATACAGTTCAGACGCTTGATGTCATGTCCATTGCACGCATTAGTTTAATTTCAGAGGTACAGTGAGGGGGTTGGAGGCGGCTTGTCTGGTAGTTCTTCCGTGTGCTTTTCATAACAGTAGGGTGTTGATTTGGTGTTTCTGTGCTTGATGTATGGCTGTGTGGGTGGGTAGGATGGCTTTGTATTTAGTCCTTGCTTCGAGTAGGAGTATGTGTGGGTCTTTCACGATTGGGGTGATGTGGTCTGTACCTTTTGCATGCTGTATCCACTGCATAACATATCATTGTGTGTGTGTGCATGAGTCCCTGGTACCAGATACAGACTGTGATGTGATCTGTACACAGCAGATCAGCAGGTGCATTTGTTCATGCTTTCTCCTGTGGGTTTGCCTGTCCTTACAACCAGCATGCGTCTTGTGTGGGGGCCTGGACTATTTGTGAATGCAGCCTTTGCTATGACGTGGACGTTGTTGTTCTGTCCTACCGTTGGTTGCTTTTTAATTTGTGGTAGTGGTCTTCGGTGTGATTCGTCTCTGTTCTCTTGGATCTGTATGCTTGTCCTGCAGATGTCGTTTCCATTTCTTTGACGGTCATATGTTGGCAGGTTTGTGCTGTGAGCACATTGTACCCTCATCTGAGTTGTGAGCCAGGGTTCTGTCCATCTTCTGTCTGCCAGCTCTTGTGTCATCCTACCCTGATGTGCATGCTGCTACAACCCATCCTGCACTCCTACACCTTCCTGCATTTCATCTCTCCATGGTTACCTCTCGTGTGTGTGCTCTGCATAGCACCGCTAGTCCACTATCATCATGAGATTTCACCTGTCCTGCTATTTCAGTCTCATCTGCTGGACACATCGTCACATCCTCTGTCGCACACTATCATTATAGCATGGTACATTACCATCACTCTGTACATAGCTACAGCTAGCCCCAATTTGTGTGTGCATTTCTGTAGATGCCACATGGCCTGGATGTCATTTTTGTACTACAGCACATGTGATCTCTGTGGTTATTTTCGTTCTGCTTTATGTTTCCTTTCAGCTCTGTGCAGTGTTTGGGTTACATGTGAACTCGCCTTGACTGACATGGTTGTTTATGATGTGCATTCTGTTGCACCCTAAAAGGTGAAATACTCTTGAGCACTGGGGTGGGCTTGTGTTTAGCTGGCAGCACAGATTTCTGTCCAATTGCATGCTGTACACAGATGTAGGTAAGCCAGGCTTAGCCACTGCTCATTTAGTCACATGACCCCTTCACGGTCAGTCAGTGCCCTGACCATTCTGCTACACTGCTGTTCCATCTTGCATGTCTGCTCACCTACTTTGGATTCCCATGCGTTACAATACACAATGGTGCCAGCACTGACTGTGTTTGGTCCATGTCCTGCCTCATACGGCAAACAATACGCACCCTATACACAACATTGTGGGTTTCGTTGGTGGACAGTGCACTTTAAAATTTGACCTCTGAGGTACCTTGATGGGCGCCTTATGCATTACCTGCTATTACAGTGCTTTCATAGTGCATTTGCTAGCAGTAGTAATAACAATAAAATATACCATGGCTCCTAGCTCACTATTCATCATGACAGGTGATGGCTCAGCCAGCCTTATTCATTGGACACAGTGGGGGATTGAACACATGATGCCAGCACCATTGGGGAGTGTGTTAACCTTTCTGCTGTGGCTCTGTTTGTTTGCTTAGATATCAGCGCAGCACCTTATGCCTCTAAAATATTATGTAGGCAATAACTTAATGTGCCTCCTCTGGCAATATTACCTATGACAGATGATGCATCACCCAGCCTTTTCTATTTCTGCACAGCCATGTATTCAAACCCTGATCGACGCACCATTGGTCAGTGTCATCATCATTGTGCTGTGGCTCTGTTCCTGTGCGTACCCATCAACGCGCCACTTCTGCCAGCTACTATTACAGTGCCTCCAAAAAAATATTTTGCACTGCCTCATGCCCATCAGCGCACCGCCTTATGCTGAACATTCGTTCTATGACCCCTAAAATACTGCCTCAGTGTGCCCGAACACTGTGGGTGATTGGAGACCTGCTCCCTGCACTATTGGTCAGTGTCTTCACCATTGTGCTGTGGCTCTGTTCCTGTGCATAGACATCAGTGCGCCGCCTTATGCAGCGCAAAATAACTGTGCGCTGCCCAAAATAACAGTGCGCCACAGTAAATTAATCTACCTCCTATTGCACATTTATCCATTACGGTTCATGCCTCAACCAGCCTTTATCCTTGCGCACACTGGGGGATTGACACCGTGGCACCTGCACCATTGGTTGGTGTCTTCATCATTGTGCTATGGCTCGGTTCCTGTGTATGGACATTTGCGCACTGCCTTATGCCATTCACAACTAACAGCACGACGCCTACTGCTGCCAGACCCGCACAAGAGAGACAGCGCGAGGACTGATGCCGCCCACATTTCCAGCGCATCGCCTCATGCCCCCACATCTGCCAGCGAAACGCATAATGACGCTCAAAATTAGTTACTGCTGCCCAAACGTTAAAGCGCCCAAAATTAGTGTGCCTCCAAAAATTTATTGTTAACCATTACTATTCATGCCTCAGCCAGCCTTTTTGGATTGCACACAATGGGGGATTGAACCTGTGGCCCCTGCACCATTGGTTAGTGTCTTCACCATTGTGCTACGTCTTGGTTCCTGTGTGTGGATGTTTGCGCACCACCTTATGCCGTCCACAACTAACAAAGCACCACCTAATGCCGCCCAAAATGCAAAAGATGTACAGCGCACAGCCTAATGCCGCACAAAACGCAGCCGACATACAGCGCGCCGCCTAATGCAGCACAGATTTTACAGCGCAAAGCCTAATGCCGCAAAATATTAATTACTGGCACACAAACGTAACAGCGCAACACCTACAGCCGCCCAACTGTGGTATGCTTCCTAAAAAGCTTTTTTAACCATTACTATTCATGCCTGAACCTGCCTTTTTTGGTTGCACACAATGGGGGATTGAACCCATGGCCCCTGCACCATTGGTTATTGTCTTCACTGTTGTGCTACGGCTGTGTTCTTCTATGTGCCCAGCAGCGCCCCACTTAGCCTTCCCACGCGCTAATGTGGGCCCCGCACATTTGCGTGACGTGCACAAGTACGGTCCGTTTTTTTTCTTTTTTCTGCCTGGCCCGCCCACTCCTTATATGGCACCAGCACACTAACGGGAACCCGCACAGCAACGGTGTTTAGTAAACATGCCCCTTAGTTACATTGGACATCGAATCCCTCTACACCAATATCCCCCAGGCAGAAGCTCTGACAGTAATTACTAAACACTTAAATTTGCGTCCCACACCAGTTCGTGTACCTACACATTTTTTGATAGAATTGGCGCATATTGCTCTTACTCGCAATTATTTTCTTTTTAATGGTCAATTTTATCAACAGATCAAAGGTACCGCTATGGGTGCTGCCATGGCACCCGACATAGCCAATCTATATGTTGCTGAGTTTGAAGATAGTTATTTGAATACTTCCCCCCTTTCTAAATTTGTCCTTTCATGGAAAAGATATATCGATGATGTCCTTATTTTATGGAATGGTACTGACTATCAGCTACAAGAATATTTTGACTGGCTAAACACTTTGGATACCAATTTAAAGTTTAAAATGCAATTTAGTTTTACAGATATTTCATTCCTGGACATCCTTATTAAGAAATCCCCTACAGGATTCGTCACCACCATTTTTCGGAAACCGACAGACAAAAATAAACTTCTCCGGTTTGATAGCTTTCATAGCAGTCATTTGAAGAGGAATCTACCAGTATCGCAGTTTTTATGACTTAGAAGATTATGCACGGACCATGAAGATTTTATAAGTAAATCCCATGATATGGCAGAACGCTTCCGTGTAAGAGGCTACCCCACAGAATGTATTAATAAAGCTTTCCTTCGTGCCCACTCCACTACCAGACAGAACTTACTTTTGCCTAAAGATAAGCCCTTGGATGATAAGTTTGTCTGTGTTTTACGGTTTTCTCATCTATCTTGGAAGATACAAAAGATTTTGAAAGCCCACTGGCATATCCTTCAAACCTCTTCCTGTTTCCAAGACCAACGTTTAATTATAGCCTACAATAGAGAACACAATTTAGGTGACAAATTAGTCTCTTCCTATATGCCTCCGGTTTTAGATTTGTCTGACACTCACAATGGCCACTTTAAATGTAACAAATGTTCTGTCTGCAAACATGCGATTGTTGTACACAATGCTTTCATATACCTCTTTTCTAAAAAATCAATCAGGTTGCACACTAGAACCAACTGTTTGTCTACACATGTTATATATGTCATCATTTGTCCTTGTTCTCTTTTATACGTTGGAAAAACTATTTGAGCCATAAAAACACGTATCCAGGAGCATAAAAGTTGCATTAGAAGGAACATTTTTACTGCCCCTTTGGTGGAACATTGGGAATCACTCAAACATAGGGGCATGTTTACTAAACATTCCTAACGTGCGGGGCCGTGCTAGTGTGCCTGTGCCATATAAGGAGTGGGCGGTTCAGGCAGAAAATAGAAAAAAAAACGGTAGTAAGCAACCGGACGTGTGCGCGTCGCGCTAATGTGCGGGGGTCGACATTAGCGCGTGGAAAGGCAAAGTGGCGCGCTGCTGAGTATACAAAACAACAGAGCCGTAGTACAACAGTGAAGACACTGACCAATAGTGCAGGGGCCATGGGTTCAATCCCCCAGTGTGCGCAACGACAAAGGTCAGCTGAGGCAGTAACTGTAATGATTAAAATTGTTTTAGGAGGCAAATTAATTTGGAACGGCATAAGGCGGCGCACAGTTAGTTTTGGGCGGCAGAAGGCGGCGCGCTGATAGGCACAAGGCGGCGCACTGATGCATAAGCACAGGAGCAGAGCCACAGCACAATGGTTAAAACACTTACCAATGGTGCAGGGATCAGGGGTTCAACTCCTCACAATGCCCAGTGAAAAATGCCTGCTGAGGCAGTATGTATTATGTTGTGCAGTGCTGTATTTATTTTATTATTTATTTATTACAGTTGCTTATATACCGCACTATTCGGCATCAGCGCGGTTCACAGTATAACAAAATGACCAAAACACACTTCTGTTTGGTTTTACATCGAACAGGGGTATAAACTTGGATAACAGGGGGGGTTGAACTATATACATGAACTATATACATGAATTTTAATTTTATTTTGTTATCACTACTAGCAAACGCACTCTCCCAGCATGTTAACATACGGCGGCCCATAAGGCACATGTTACAGTGCACTGTTCGCCAAGGCACCCTTGAATGTCCCCTATAGGGCAGCATGTATGTTGCGACACAGGATAATGTATAGTGCACCCTATAGGGATGGCAACCATAAGGTGGCCTACAGGGCGCCCTATGAAGCACCCTCAGAGGCACCTAATGGGTATAGTAAGCTGAGGGTGGTCTTGCCGGCATAGACATATGTACAGTAAATAAAAATAAAGCTGTGGACAGCCCTAACAAAGGGCCCCACTGTGGGTTTGAACCCATGACCTCTGGCTGCATAGGCAGTGATGTAACCATTGTGCTACAGCTCCATAGCTGTAAGCAGGCTCCTGGCTGGCTGCAGATAGCCTACACGTCCCCTCACAGACAGTCTGCTGGTGTCAACAGGATAGGGTTAGGCCACCCGTACCCATGATGCACTGCACATGCAAATTAGCTGTCCGCAGATGGACACAAGATGGGGAATGCACCCCCACAGCACCTCGGCCCTGTTGGGGGAAGTGACCGGGTGCACCCACACAGCACCTTGGCCTAGTAGGGGGCACTGACCGGGTGTTTTACTGGCACAGAGTAGCCACACACCGTTACATCGTGCGGGTACTGTGCTCACCCTGAGTGTGCAATGAGGTGGCCAGGACCAGGTCAACAACACCTGCCATGGCTGATGGAGGCCAAGCGGGCGTTCCAAAGCAGTGTTAATGTGTAAGATAGCTAGTTTCTGCACAAACACCATGGATATCCTTGTCTGCCGCTATCAGGCATAGCCCCCATTGGGGGCACACCCCCCCCATGGCAAACATGGTCCCCATCAAGGGATCCACACTCTACCTCCCTGCAAAGGTGGCAGTAGAGGGCAACACCACCCCCCCCCCCCAGGCAGGCAGCTCCATACACAGCCATAACACAATAGCAGACAGACATAAGCCCAGGGTATGGTAAGCTGCACTCCACCACCAGATATTCCCCTGCAGCAAGCCAACAGCCACTGCACCCTGCAAGCCATTATAGCAAGACATTTACCAGCTACAGTCTGCTGGTTAGTCCATAGTGCATGTTCCCAATGGAGATGCATGCACCCAGAACTAGGCTGTCTGCATACACAGCAAGCAGATAGATCAGTGACTAGGCCCCAAAGAGAAACCCATATCTATCACATTAGAGAACTACTATACAGCACTATGGGGGGGGCCTAGCCATGCTGTGGTCACTGCACAGTCAGGGTGAGTATGATTCCCCAGAAGGACATGCTTTGGCCACCCTGTCTGTGTAGGTGGTGGCCGGACACTACAATATCCCAGCCAATGTCCCTGCCAGGGCCCTATGCCCAGTGCAGATGCATCCTGGCCACGCCACCCTGCCCTGGCTATACCCATGGTACCTTGCACCTCATTATGCACATTGGCTGGCCAATACTGGCAACAGTGCTGGCAGTGTGGGCTGTTGAAGGGGCTTGCAGCCAACACCCACTGTATAGACAGACACACACTTCCACACCTCTGCCATCATGGTGCTACGATTGAGGGGGTAAGTAGCCTTGCCCACCAAACCAGTCCTGAGCACGGCAAGGCATGGATATGGTACGCATTACAGCTGGTGGTCACTCCCCAGGGTGGTAAACACCGTCAGAGGCCAGGCCTGGAGCATGCCCCGCAAACACCTAACAGATTGTTTGGATGGGGTCAACTAGCAGTATGTACGTAACGTATGGATATCTGCCTGCCTGTGCTCCTAGCAAACGTCTCAGAGCTGTGTACCGTATACCTCAGGTGTAGGGTGACATTGGTAAGTTATGCAAGTGCTCGTTTTGGGTGCTGCATGCACGGTCCAATGTTCTGCCTTTCCAGGAGACATTGGCCAATGGGGCCTGTGGGTGTGGGTGTGTCTGCCCTTGATGGCTGCTGCTTTACGGCACAGATTCCCAACTCCAGTCCAGGTTTGCATCACACTGTTCGGGTTTTCCTGCTATCCCTCATGAATATGCATGGGCTACATCTACATGCCATGGGGGTGGTGCATAGATATACAGCACAGGCATGTGTATGAGTGTCAGCATGGAACCTGACTGGTGTGTGGCCCACCAGGACTGCATTTGGGTGATTCTGCTCTAGGTACTGCCCCTGTTCATGGTGTCTGTGCTCAGTGGGGTAAAAGATAGATGTCTTACTATTGCATATGTCCCCGCCATGAAAGGTGTGTCCTTACTATCACTGTTTAGTTGTGGAGAAAATATGTGGGCAGGATTGGCAGTAGCCCCAGCTGGGTTTTGAACCTCTGCCCTCTGGCTCTAGAGGTAATGACGCTGTCCGCTGTACCACACTTTGGCCACAGAGACATTGCAGCCCCTGGAGGCAGTAAGCCTGGCAGGATGGAGTCACAAACCCTGCTCTACTCATTTTTACTGTGGGCATATGCACCCTGTCTGGTGACAAACGTGCACATAAACACCAGAAATGACCACGGGAAAATGGGGGACAAAATATCACCACGCTGGGCGACAGTGGTATTAATGGGCAACCATAGCAAACACTCCGAGGAAAGCTCCAAAAACGGAAATGTTTTTCGGAAGAGTCTCCGCTCCGTAGACCCTTCCAATATTCATCTCTTTTTTCTGGAGCTTTGCTGGGTGTGTTTTGTATATTTTCCCATCACTATAACTGTTCCCCAGCTGGATTACTATTTATAATAGTTTTGTTGTGGTCATTTTCAGGTTCTATTTGCAATTTTGTTCTGTGCACATATATCACACTGCTCACGTTTTTTAGGTTTCCCCGGTGTTCCTGTACATTGCTGACGGAAATGGTTTCTCTTCCCTTTAAATGCCCTCTACCGCGAGGGTTTCACTTGCGCTAATTTTTACATGGAAATTCGGGACCGATACTGTGCGGGGAGCCTCTCCCCTCCCACTCTCCACCCATTGACCCCGTCCCTCCGCCTCTCCGGAGCCTTCCTCCGCCCTCTTTTAGCCGTTCCACGCCTCTATCGGACATTTGCGGGCCCGCACTTGTACGGGGCCCGTTAGTGTGCCGCGTACCTGTGCGGGGGTGACACGCACGTGTGCGGGGCGTTTAAACGCGTTTCTGCGCGTTTAAATGCCGCGTTGCCGTGCGCTATTTTGCGGCGCGCAGATTTGCGGACTTTAGTAAACATGCCCCATAGTCTCAATGACCTGAAGTTTTTTGTTATCAAGAAAATTAATGTCCCCCCTCGTGGTGGAGATTTGGATCGTAGACTAATCCAAGAAGAACAAAAGTTCATCTTTCTTTTTAATACAGTCAGTCCAGGGGGTTTAAATAAAGAAATTGAATATCATGCTTTTTTATGAGTTTACCCCTGTTTTTTACGCATTATTTTCTGTTAATCTTAATTGTAATATTATAAGTGTGTGCCTTAATATATTTATAATTCATGTTTTTTATTATGTCCATTTTATTGATATTGGTGTGCCTTAATATATTTATAATTCATGTTTTTTATTATGTCCATTTTATTGGTATTATTGCCTGTGTGCATTTGATTTAATCAATTGTTCTCCTTTTATTATTCACCCTTATTGTTTCTCACTTTATTTTATTTTAATGTCACTTTTCTAATCATTTTTTGTCCTTTAATTTTTGGGTTTTTGTTATGTTTCGTTTTATTTTCCATACACTTCCTATACAATTATGTTTTATCATTGATCTGGTTTTTAATATTATAATATTTTTAACATATATATATTTTTTATATATAATTTTTATATATAATTTTATATAAATATTTATTTATTTATTTTCTTATATTTTTCTCATCTATGTTCCAATTTTAATATGGATTTATCATTGATCATGTTAGTTACTATGGGGTATGTTTACTAAACGGCGTACCTGTGCGGGGCGCACTTGAGCGCCCTAAAATGATGCATTTAAGTGCTCTTAAACACCCCGTACGCGTGCGTGTCACATTAACGGGCACCGCACACATGCGCCGAAAATGCGCACGTTTGCGGGGCGCTCATGTGCGATAGAGGCGTGCAAAGGCGAAATGAGGGCGGAGGAAGGCCCCCGAGGGGCGGAGAGACGGGGTCAATGGGTGGGATGTGGGAGGGGAGAGACTCCCCGCACAGGAGCTTCCCCGAATTTACAAGGAAAAAATACCGCGAGTGAAACACTCGCGGTAGAGCGCATTTAAAGGGAAGAGAAACCATTTACGTCAGCAATGTACAGCAAAATTGGGGAAACGTAAAAAACGTGAGCAGTGTGATACATGTGCACAGAACAAAATAGCAAATATGATATGAAAATGACCACAACACATTCTAAGAAAATTATAATCCAGCAGGGCAACAGTGATATTAATGGGCAACCATACAAAACACTCCCAGGAAAGCTCCAAAAAAAAATGATTTATGGAAGGGTCTACGCTCCGTAGACTCATTCAAAAGCACTGCATTTTAATGGAGCATTCCTGGGAGTGTTGTCCAGGTTGCCCATTGATATCACTGTTGCGCAGCTTGGTTATGGGTTACCCCCCCTTTTCTGGAGGGCATTTGTGATGTTTATTTGCACCTTTGTCCCCATACAAGGTCAACGAGCCCACAGTAAAATTGTGAAGAGCAGGGTGTCTGACTCGTGCGGCCAGGTATCACATCTCCAGAGACTGCACTGTTTCTCTGCGGCCACAGTGTGGTGCAGCAGACACAGCCAGTACCTGTAGGACCAGAGGGCCACAGGTTCAAAGCCCAGCTGGGGCTACTGCCAATCCAGTCCACATATTTTTCCTACAACTAAACCGTGATAGTAAGGACAAAACTGTATAGCTAGGAACATATGCATGATTAATACACCTATATTTTACCACAGCACTCACAGACACCATAAACAGGCGCATTATCTGGAGCAGAGTCTCCCAAATGCAGTCCTGGAGGGCCCCACACCATTCAGGTTCCATGCTGCCTCTAACAAAGATGCCTGTGCTGCATAGCTATGCACCACCCCCATGGTATGCAGATGTAGCTCATGCATATGTATGAGGGATAGCATGAAAACCAGAACAGTGTGTGGAACACCAGGACTGGATTTGGGGAACTCTGTGAAATGGGTTTTCCAGATAAGGACATGTCTGCATGTTGGCTGAGGGGTACAGGTGGTGGAGGGGGCATTGGCTGAAAGACACAGCAGACAGTACAGTAGGCGTGTGCAGTCTGGCACCGTCCACCACAACAGACATGCTCTGTTGGATGTACAGTCATGGACTCCCCTGGGAATGCAGCAGATATGTTGCGAAACGTTGGTGCAGTGGATACAGACAGTGTGTGCAATAACAGAAGGTCACAGGTTCAAATCCTGTATGTGGCTCCTGGCCAACTAGATCACATAATTGTACCCCTCTAAAACAAGCCAGTAAAGAGTGGCTATTTGCTGATGAGAACCTAAGATTGTATCCCATATGTGTATTTTTCCTTCAACAGTAGTCACCACATAAGCATGTGCATCACCTACAGCAGAGTCAACCAAATGCAGTCCTGGAGTGTCAATTGTTATTTAAGTTTTATGCAGTCTCCAATATAAGGCCATGTGAGCATGTTGACGGCAGAGCAATTGGTGGCAGCTGTCCACAGCACACCATGGCATACTCCTTTTTAAGTGGGTGGTGTGGAGTGCAACAGACAGGGTCAGTGTGACAAACAGCCATGCATTTCCCTGGGAATGCACTGTCTCTGTTGCAAGACGGTGGTGCAAAGCACACAGCCATTGCCTTCAGGAGGTGAAGGTCACAAGTTCAAATCCTGTGTGTCGTCCCTGGCCAAAAAGTCCCCACGATTGTGACATCGCACAATTTTTAGAAACATAAAATAATCTGTAGTGCAGGTAATGCAAACATGGCCAATACATGTATTTTTTCTGAGAAAGTGTACATATATGAGAAACATGTGCATCACATAGAGCAGTTTCACTCAAATGCAGTCCTGAAGTGCCTCAAATCATGCACATCTTATGATGTGTCAAATAAAGATGGTGTTGTTTATTGTAATGTGTTGGTCCATGGTATGCAGATATATCTCATGCATATTCCGTAGGCACACTTGGGAAAAATGAACAGTGTCTGACTCAACAGGACTGTATTTGGGTACCTCTGCTGGACAGTACTGGCCATCAGGAGAATAAATGAGTAGACCCACAGGCTCCATGATTCAAAGCCTATTGGATATACATGATATTGGGCCTTGCGTACATCTCACACAAGTAGTAAGTGTGCACCTTAGCGCTGTCACCATAAACCTGGTAATACAATACACATATAGCAACATGTTGAACAGATTAGTAGCAGATATCAATTACTAGGTAAAGCACAATATGGTGATTGAGTGTTATCACACCAATATGTTTGATGTTTGTGGAGTGTGTCTCACGTCTGGTGTTTGACAATGTGTCCCACCTTGGGGTGTGACAGCAACAGTATTGCATACCATAGCTATGCCTGCACTGTGTCCAGGACTGCTGAGTTGGCCTAGACTGCAAAAGCTATCTATAGTAGCACAGTGATGGCCTAGCTGTGGGATTGTGTGTCTGTACATCCAGTGTGTGATGTCTGCAAGACCTTACTCAGCCCACAATGTTTGTACTGTGTCCAGTATTAGCTTGCCAATGTGCATAATGAGGAGCTAGGTATTGTGGGTATACCCCCGACAGGCTGGCCTGGGCTGGATGCATGAGCGCAGAACATAGGGCAATGTAGCAGACATCGTAGTGTGTGGTCATCAGCAGCATGGACAAGGTAGCCCTTGCATGTCCTCCTGGAAGGTCACTCTCACCCTGACTAAGCAGTTACCATGGCGTGGCTAGGGCAGCCATAGTGCCAACAGCATCTCTTGTAAGTGATATGTATGGGTTTCCTTTTGGTGCCGAATCACTTGCTAAACTGCTTGGTGATTGTGCAGACATCCCAGTTTTGGGTGCACACATTTCCTCCAGTAGTATGCACTATGGGCTAGCTAGCAGACCGATTGCATCTAGTATGTCTAAGGTTGCCACACCTTCAGGGGTGCATCGGCTGCAGTGTTTCACTATTTGCTGGAGGACAATGTCAGATAGTGGTGGTGTGCTGCTGATCATTTTCAGGCCTGCCATTTGTCTGCTGTCACCTTATGGATGTGCATAGAAATGCATGCACCACGTTTATTTTTGGTTTCAATTTTTTTTTCTCTCAGCTGGACCCAGGTTATTATTTCCCACCAGCAGCGCCATTGCAGTATTGTGGATGTGTTGTTGGGTGATTATGCGTTACAGTGGTTAATTTATGGGTTGTTACTGAAGCCGTCTATCTGTCCATCCCACCTTCCACCCCCCCTCCCCCCCTCCCCCCTCCCCCCTCCCTCCCTCCCTCCCTCCCCCCTCCCCCCCCATGAACACAGACATAATCCCAAGTAAACATCCTGCAGAAACATGCACATATAACACCATCAAGGAGGTCACCCTGCCCTTTCTTTTTGTGTAGACACTGTTTGGCCACATATAGCATGATACATGGAATGCACAAGTGAAAAAGTAGAACGGTCACACATACTGCCACACTACAAACATAATGTGGCAATGTGAGTGTCCCTAGCATAGGGCATAATCTGGTCCGTTGAAATGGCAAATGGAAGGTCTGTACACATATGCACACTGTCATGTATGCACAGTAAACAAACACAAGATGTAGCATGTGAAGAAGGACATTTTGTACAAACTTATTACAGGGAACCACACATAAGTCATAGCCCCACATGCTGTGTCTCACAAACATAGTCAGTCATATGCACAAGCAACAGCCACATTGCAATATGATACAGTGATGACACACATGCCCTGAAAAACCCTTGGGTCATTGAAAACCTCAGTCTAAGATGTCGGTGTGCTTGAAAGCATTGTGGAGGTAAAGACAGTATCATGTCCAGGTGGAAAGCAGTAACACGTTGACAATAGGATTGGCCCATAGTCAGCCACATGCCAAAAACATGGGTGTATGTTTGTGTTGTAAGGAAACCACCATCATATTGTGGGTGGCATGACACACCCTTGGGACAAAGTCCTTTAAAGCTCAACTGTGTCTGAATGTAGCACGTACGCTGTCCATGTCAGTTGCTGCTGCACAAGGGGGAATCAGTGTCCAAAGTCAAAATAGTATCAGCATCCCAGAAGGTTAGGTTACCAGGGTTATTTCAGCTATAGCCATGCATAGTCAAGTATTAGTGTGCAATATGGCACAGTCCTTCAAAGTTTATGTGTGTCCTCTACATTGAGCATCACTCACTGCATAACCGTAGCATCAACATTGCGTTGGACACCTCTGTCATGGGGAAATCAGCAGTTAAAGAGTAATACTGTCCCTCGCAGTCATTTGATCCAATCTCATAGCTCAAACATCCAATGGCGAAATGTTTTGGTAAAGAGTTGCATGGTGTACTTTCCTCCAGCAGGTGGTTGGTGGTGACAACAGATGCTCTGTAAGAGATGCGTCTGGTATGTCCTTTGTGCTGTGTCAGGAGAGGATAGTATGTTATGGTTAGACACTTTGCAAAATAAACACAACTGTCAGACCGTCACACCATACAAAATGCAGAATAAAGGGATGCATAGGCAAACATGACATGATATCAATAGTAAAATAAACGTTCTGGCCAACATAAGTAATGGTAAACACAGACACGGGTGGCACATGGATATGGTCATGTCCATGCTCATGTCACACAAGTGTCTCACACCTACACACAATATGCATCTGTTCATGTGAGCATAAAGGAAATCTAACATAAACAGGAGACACATATGAGATCATCACCAGTTAAATACAAATGTACATATCCAAATAACAAAGGTGAAACCTACCTTGTGTTTGCAACAGGTGTATGTCATCAATCCCTTGAGCCACTAAACAGCCAGCTTACATCACAATGAAAGGAGACAATGTCAGCAAAAGGTGTAGAATCACAATGTCAAACCACTGTTGATGCATGTCACCATTATGTTCATATCTGAAAGGCACCAAAGTTTCACAACAGTGCTTTCTCTAAACAGCAGACACATGTCTAATCACAGCACACAACACATGCAGATAATGGTCACAAGTTAAACCCCCCTATGTATGAGTTATGCCTGTTGCCAATTATGTGAAGGTGCACAAACCCCTCACAGCAGATGAAAATGTACTATGTCTGATCAAGCCATCATCACACATGCAACCTATAAAAACAGACACACACACAGTATGTAAAGTTCAGCGTCCCATCTGTAACACATGGCCTGTATGTGCACAGGTGGATATCTGTACATATAAAGGCCCATGGAACATGCTATGATACCGTTTTGTTGGCTGATAGTACATTGTTGGGGACGTTGACAGTGGTGGTAAAATACACCAAACCACAACCTACACACACATGCATGTATGTTGTACATGTCACATTGAGACTGTGCCAGAGGACATGCTGAACACAAGCGCATGGGGATATGAGTGAACATAGCAAGAGATGGCTTACGGAGGCACAGGTGAAAAAAAGTAAATAACAGCATCTGCCCAATATGAGAAATCTCAAGACACATATTATTCACATGACTACAGGCACACACAATGTCAATGTAGATCGACCTACCCAAAATCACGGCATTTTCAAGGATGTAGAGTCACATGGCAATGCATCTCAAAAACAGTATCCGTACAAAGTATGTCCTGTGCATTTGGAGACACAAGAGAAGCCAACATATGCTATGTGCTACCTGTGTATCACTGACTGCACCTTCATGCCTGCAGCTGTCAGACCACAATACATCACACAATGAGTGACTGCTGTATATCACAATGTACAGATGTCTTACATGTAACAGGCATCATGGAGGTGTTGTAGGCTATCTTTATGGTGTCTGTAATCTCTCTGTTTCCTGTCCTAACTATCTGTCTTTTTACACACAGAGAAATAGATGTGTGTGCTACCAGCATGGTTCCACCTCATGCCAAGGTTGTAATAATACCATACACTCACCATATTGCCAACAATGATCCCTGTCCATGTTTACTGGTGACCAGATTGTGTATGTCAACAAACTGACAATTGCTACAAACACATTGGAAATATGCAGGTGGTCCTCCCGTATCCACTGTTCAATGACCTATCCTGCTGCGTACATCTCATACCTGCAGTAATAATGACACCTATGTGCAGATGATATGCACAAATAGGTTCTCATATTACCGTCATGTAGTCAACAACACACACACATGTCTGCCTGTGAGTAAACCATGATGGCTGTATGCCATCCCACTGTGTGTCAATGACAATGTCAAAGCATGCATACCCTAGATGTGTAGGCCTGAGAAATACCTGTACCCTATCTCTTTGTTTGTATGCCAACATAACCGTCACTTGCTCGTGTCTGCAATGTATTTCCTCATATAGACTCTTTTCCCCTGACCTACACACATACACAGCCTGTAGCACATGCATGATGTCTGATGTTGTGATAGCATCAGCGAGATATGCTGTATATAACTCTATGTAAAGTGTATGTGTATATATCTTATAGTTTCCCTGTTATTCTCCCCTTATGACTGTACCCCTGTTCTATGTAAGCACATTGTGTTATGTAAAAACATTGTTGCATTGTTCAGTTGTAATGTAAACCGCACTGATCTTAATAGTGCGGTATATAAGAAAATAAATAAATAAATAAATGCCATGTACGCCAATAAAAACCTGTCATACCACAAGCCACTCCCACATTTATGGGTCAACTTGGCTACTACTAAACACTCCTTGCTGTTTTGGCCTGTTTCATCTCAACATGTGTGTAGAGATGCATCACTGCACTGACGGTAAACTCTACAAATAAAACATTTAGCAACCACCACCCCCCTTGATGGGCAATGTCCAGGTCACCATCCCTAAATATATCCATGTTGTGTATACTAGTTGACCAATACATTTTCGACACACTGTAGGGATGACATTTACAGTCTTCAAACATAGTTCTTACCATCCAGACATAGTTGCACTAAGCATGTGTACTCTGCCATGTATGACTTTTAGCCACACACATGATGAGAACACAAACATAGGCATGTCAGAGGAGCTGAACTACCACCAAAACCACACTATTTGGTGTACTATTAACACACCCCAAAGGACAATTGTCCACAAACACGGACTACCCCCCAACGTGTAAATCTCACCATATGGCAGATACTGTGCTCAAACCATAGCATCTTACCAAAACCTTGCATGTGCACAACAGCTGCATCTCCCAGAAGCAGACACTAAATGGGAATGTGACCGTTCAAATTTCCTAAAAAAGGATCAACAACCACACACATCATCAGCCAACAAATGTTGTTGTGCCCCGCCCACATTCTTTGTGTCACACTCATGCCTATATGTGATGTTGGCATTGTGATTGAAATGCACATGGAGTGTGGCATCCACATTCTACCTTTACATAGACATCAAACTCAGTAACCATTACGCACATAATATAAAACCATTAGTGTGCAAAGATAACTAATACGTACATGAGAAGATCTCTGCAATTAACCTCCTCCTGACCGCTGTGCCCTCCCGTGTGTCAGCACTGGCACGCTCAGGGGGGCACGTTGGATCCTCCTCAAGATCCTCATTAATCTCTGCAGGGATATTGTGCCTGAGAGCAATGTTGTGCAGGATGCAACAGGCTATGATTATCTCGGCAACAGTGCGTGCTTTATATTGTAAGGCCCCGCCTGTCCTATCCAGACACCTGAAGCGGCTCTTTAACACACCAAAGGTGCGCTCAATGACTGAGCGACTGGAGGCATGGGCCTCATTGTACCTCTGCTCTGCAGTGTCCGTGGCTGACGCACAGGAGTCAGCAGCCAGGGGCGACACCCATATCCTGCATCACCTGCAGAAAGAAATGTTGCATGTGAATGCAGGAGTTCATTTCAAACATTAATTCCACTTCATAACACATGAGAAAACAATGCACAACACATGCTGATGGAACGATACAACAACACAACTAGGCTGCATTAAAGAAAAATAAAAGGATGACAGAAAATGAGCACATGGCCTCTCGAGTACGTACACCCATCGCAAATAAAAGAACACGTCCATCTATCTCTGCATAGATTGTGTGTGTATGTGTGTGTGTGTGTGTGCAACATGCATATTGTCATGCAGTTACTGTCCAGATCTGCCTCACCGCCACTGTGAGACCACAACAGCAATCCACTAATCACATAATCAAAGTATATGTTTGAACAGTAACCCTTGAAAACCATGCTGACATCTACGTCAGCGACACCTCCCCCCCCCCCCAACATGTATGCCATGGAGGTATGGCACAATGTACACTATATCACCTATACACATCATGTTCTGCAGGGTACACATATGCATATTTGTCAGTAAATCCCCATATGCTGTATAGTATTGGTGGCAAATTACTGTAATAGCCATCCTTTGCAGTGTATCCATTTTGTCTGCATTCTTTGGAAGTTGTGGATGTCAAACATGCATACTGTACCCCTAATGAGTGTGGGCCAAATACATATACATACGGAAATTACCCTCCTGTGTAGTTGGTTGTGAAACCGGTTTGTATGCACCCACTTATTGCCCTTGCTTTAAACCGTCACCAATCCATAATGTTCACATATATGAGGATGTCCAGACAAGATGATACTAACGTCTGCTCATCTACAGTGCACAAAGGTACTGTAACACCTATATTGTGTTTCCAAAAACCCTTGACATAGCCAATAAGTGTGGACAGAGATATGCACACATGTTGTCACTGTAGAAAAGCTCAAAAACACCCATAAGATATTGCTCTACACCCCCTCATGTTATCCTTTGCTTCCAGGGTGACAACTGCATTACAGAGTGTGTGGGTTAAACTAAGACACACATGACACGGGTTACGTGTATGGATTATCAACAACATCAATGTTACATGCCATAAAATTATGAGGCAACTATTAAACATCATCACAGGTGTATGTGAAGGGCAACACCCCCCCCCCCCAAGACTTGTTCGCTGTTGCCTCCAAAACACATTATGGGGACATCAGCAACAACAGAGCCACATGCACAGGGGTGTCTGCAGATGTACACCATGTGCATGTTATGATCATATACTGTTAGGATGCTCATGTGCAATGTTAATGTTAGTAGTGTAAATGGACCTATAGACGGCTGTAATAATTTAAACGTACAGCAGTCCTCTATATAACATTTCTCAGATATTACCTGCATGTTCTGATATGAACAAGTTGCATCATATGGGACTACAAATACACACATGTAGAAAGTCATACATCGATAGGTGATCCTGACATACTCACCAAGCAATATACAGTCCCCATAACGGTGCTCCTCAAATTGCGTGAATACTGCCGAGTGATGCAGAATATAGGAGTCATGGGTGGACCCTGGAAACCTAGGGACCACATTCAGAATATGCAGATTTGCATCACATACAACCTGAACATTCAGGGAATGGTAGTGTTTGCGGTTGCGGAACGCTACCTCCCTGTCTCTAGGCGGGACCAGGGCAACATGTGTGCAATCAATAGCTCCCATCACGTGTGGTATCCCGGCTAATGCCTCAAAGGCCTGGTTCAGGGTCCTCCATTGTTGCCTAGTGTGGGGTATGGCTATGTAATTCCCCACCCGGCTGACCATGGCACGCAGTACCTGGTGGAGACATCGTGAGAAGGTGGGGCGGCTCATACCACCTACTGCGGCCACAGATGACTGGAAACAGCCAGAGGCAAAGAAATGTAAGGCAGCAAGATATTAAAAGAGGGGTACGTCAGCACATGCTTGCAGAAAGACAACATGCTATGGGCACAGGTGGCGGGGGCCCCTTCATACCAACACTCTCGCCCCTTGAACAAGAGCTGGCAGCACGTTTGGGACATATCTACCTCCGTGGACTTCCTGAAGCCCTAGATACGGCACATCCTCGAGCAGGTATGTATAGTAAGCGTCACCTACAGGTTAATGTGTATTATTACCATTCCATAGAGATCAGTCATCTGCACAGACACTTACTTACGTGTGACCAAATCAACATCATATTGCTATCCTGGAGGCACATGTGTGGGAAATATCCCTCTACAACCTGATTGTTTGACAGGTCCCTGGTCAACATAACACTTTCTTTCCCAAACCATCCCCTACACATCTGTAACTAGGAAACACACACACAACTGTCACTACAACAACGCCACACCTGTGATTGTCATCCCCTGTATGAGTGTGAGGGCCATTGATTAGGTCATGTTTGTGTGTCATTGTATCAGCACAGTGCCACATGTGCATCTCAGTGGGGCAGAGGAGCTGGCTACTTGTCGTCCGCTACACAATGAGTCCCTGCTGATCACATGTAACAATGAGCACATAATATGTCATAACAAATATGTGCCATATTCACTATCCCACACAGACATACAGTGTTTGGCAAAATCAGGTGTAAGGGTGTGGCCATCCACAGGCATGTGTGTACATATGTGGCATAGATGCCGAAATGGAGGGGATGTTGAAACATGTTGAATGGAAACATGACCAGAAACATGGCAAACATGCAATTTTTGCTCTGCCAAACCACACACATGTGTCGCAGGAACAGCTACATGGTGTGGAAACACACGTCTGGCATGGTGTATTGGGTACTGTATGCAGCACAAATGCGCCAACCCAACACAGCATGTCTGTGGTGTCATTAGCACACACGTAAATATATGTGGATTGCTTAAACATAGGTGTTCTCTCTGTGATTGTTCACAATCCAGGTGACTACAGTGTAATGGGGGCTGCTGAGGAGGAGGAGGAGGAGGATGTTTTGGAGGAGGAGGAGCAGGTGGACATCCCAATCCCAATCCCAATGAGTTTGGTCGAGACAGAGCCTCCAGTGTCAGGGGGCAGCATAACTGCAGATGAGGGGTCCCTGGACCAACCCGTACACACCAGATCACCACTGGAGGCTGCAGCAATCCAGCACACGCAACAACCCAGCCCGTCCGTAGGCACAGCTACATCTGTCCCAGAGATGATGAGGGCGGAGATGAGGGTCTATGGTGCATCAACACATCGCGATGCTGAAGGTGGGTGAAAAAGGACTGTCACAACCACAACACAAGCAGCACCACTCTGTAGTTGTTGTTTGTGTGCTGGATGTTGCTACCTTACTTTACACTATGTTACATGTATGGCTCATTTATATGGGGCATGTGAGGTACAAATGGTTTGTGCTATCGTAAATGAGGTTAACATGTTACAAATCACAACAGGCTATGGTCAGGTGAGACACACAGATGCAGACCTGAGAGCAATGGCGTGTACGGTGAGGCACGTTCTCAGTTAATTAAGAAATTCAGATATTGCCCTGGCATTAGTATGCCTCTTTGAAGACACTCACATGTCTTGTATACAACAGTATGACAAATAACCCATACTCAGCCAAAACCAAGACCACATAGAAGTCAATGTAACCTTCCTCAGTGATGTAACCTCACCAAGCCACCATTACTCACAGTCTGCATCTCGAGGTAATAAGAAAATAGCATATGCAGAGAGCTACTCTAATGTGTAAGGTCACCCATAGACAAGGAGTTCCAGAGCTCAATCAAGCATACACAAATCACATCTGTGTGGTTAGGGAAAGCACATATTGGCAGTGTCCGGCAACGTTCAAAACTAACATAGACTGCATTGCACACAGACAAGCCCACCAACATGTCCCCTGTCAGTAACCCCACCAAACCATCACCAAATCGCATCCGTTGTGAACTAATACATCACAGTGTGATTGACGGCCCTGGTGTCATTACTCTGTGATGGTCCCCTTTATCATAGGCGGCTAACGTGACATAGCTGTTGTATGTAACCAATACAATGAGGAGTATTATACATGCATATTAATGAGCATATGGATAAAAAAAGGACTATAACCTTAACCACTTTGTGCACTGTACTGCAAAAGACAATACACAGGAGGAAGCTCAACAAAATCTGCCCGTGTAGAGACAATATCATACACACTGTATCCTGACCCCAATACCTGGATTCAGACATCACCATACACAACCTAGCAAACCACAACACTGACAATATCACAGCAGCACATTACAGAATGTACTGCGGAATGGTAGCAATTGTCAATGTCAAGTATGAGTGTCAGAGTCAAATGACCTCAATTACCTTTCAAAAGACAACCATACAACATCATAAACCAGCTACTAAACCGCAATGAAATTAACACCAACATTAAAACACGAGACCAACAAGGCAACCATGGAATGAAAGGCAACTGTGTAGAGGTTAACATGTGAATGAGATCTGAGGTAGAAATAATGATATCTATGATCAATCATTACAGTGACACATACATTGTCCCTTGCACAAGACACAGTAAATAACGTAATGTGTGAAGTTATGTAACACCTCCATATGTCTGTCAAAATATAAAAGGAAGGTCTAGTCTGACATATTGTGCATGCTTAATCAAGTTGCAATTGATCCAGCCACATTCAGCAGAACTATGCATGAGTTGTGCTCACTCAGCATCGTCACATGTCTAGTTGGCAGACGGGCTCCAATATATTGTTCTGTCCATCAGAACATTTACCTGCTGCTTGAACATACACATCATTTCCCAATTGTTTGTCCCGCACATCCCTCACACCTGCTCAAGTGATCATCATGGCCCTCTCAAACCACACATAACCTCACAGGGACAGGTATATGGTAGATGTATCACCCCTCCCACACAAAACATATATACCTCTCTGCCTGAAAGTGTCAGAGCAACATCACATGATGTTCATTCGCCAGCATCGACTGCCTTGCAGTTCCTGACCCACACAGCATCCAATTCAGTGCAGTCCTTGCAATAGGCAATTTCCAAAAGATACCTCAGTCATCCATTAACAGTTTGAAAACCCCTCATCGGCCACTAGTTAAGCAAACGTCCCCATCATACCATACATATTCCTGTCCTACAACAAAACCCCATCCCATGTCAAACCTACGTCAACATCACACACGGTGACGTCAGCAAAAGAACATCCATGATGCTACAAACAGTGCAATCAACACAAGCATCGTATTGTAACCCCAAAAGCCACACCAGACAAAGTAAGACACAACATCCCCCAAACATCTCATGTGGAGGCCTATCTCTGAAACACGCAAATCCCTACAGCACACATGGGCCAGTATACCACAGTTCATGAGTGCTCCAAACTCCCCATAGACCATTAAGGGTCCTAGCACCATACAAATGACATCTTACGCTGTAAACCCTCATTGAAAACACATATTGTGTTGTAACCCAACACAAGCAACACCCCTACGCATGTCACGCCCTCACCTCCACACCCCCATTGGCTATGTGATGCTTTGCCAATATGCATTGTGCAATTGCCATATTGCAGCACCAGTAGCAGATTGGTGTGTTGGGGGGGGGGGGGGGGGGGGGAACAGGCCCTCACTCCGCTAAGTCCCTCTGGAGGGCCATAAGGTTTGCAGACAGAAACATAGTTTTCATTGCGTCTCATCTAAAACAATGTTTGTATAGATATCCTATCCATCGCACCCTTGTGTCTAACAGAGCCTAGGCATATCATCAAATGCGCTCATGTGTCCTAAACAGACACGGAAGGGAGACACTCTCCATCTACAAATCATCTAAGTCGTTGCTGAGGTAATAACAGAACAGTGGGAGACCTGCAGGGCATACCATTATGTCATTGGGGCCACGTCAGCAGGGTGAGGTGGGTAGGCAAATCATCTGTGGAAGTTGGGGAAAACTAATGTCCCCTGCGTGGGAACACCTGGAATGGCGGTCCCTGTGCAAATAGATAAGTGATCAATGGATGGCTTAGCCCTGTTTGGAACTCACACACATAAACACATATGTGTGAGAAATGCCTATGTTGAAATGTAAAAGACTAGACAACCACCAGCTACAACCTCTCATGCCTACTGATATCCGAAACAGACCCTGCCAACTCAGGCTTTCACTGCCCGTCAACAGTTAGTACCACTAGCTGTGTTCATCCCCTCATACACCGTCATTGTTTCCCTTGGTATGGCCCACCTATGGTGGGTCCCTCTGTGACTGGCAGTTTTGTCCACACCCCCATATTTGTCTCATTTCCTAATATATGATCCCCACAAACCGCCCTCTGTGTTACACAAGGTTTGTGGAAACCCTCAGGTCTCACATATGTGCAGCAGCACTGCACGTGTGAACGTCAGCCGTCATATCCCTGTCCTCACATTGCATCCCACAGATTCCCAAAACTATCTCCTGTAAACATGAGCAATTGTGTTAATCACTCCAGCTGTGACCTCAGTGTTGCTGGCGTTTTCAATACCTTCCACTGTCCCTCCCTAATGCTGCTCAGCACAGTCATTTGTGTGTGCTGCATGCTGCACCTCCCCTACACAATGGAAAGGTGATAGTTATCATTGCACAATCCTGTTGAGACCTCTGTACTATGTGGGTGTGTCTGCACATCCTGCAGGTTGTGGTGTTGCCCACCCACATCTAGGTCCTGTAAAGTGTCGTTTAGGGTTTGAAGACCTCTAACAATGTGTTAATTATGTATGTAAACTCTATCCATGTTATAATTGGACTCTGCCCTATCACATATTCTATAGTGTTGGATGTGCATGACATGTATCTGTACTACGGTGTATTAGTGGAGAGGTATCTCATAGACCACCCTGTATCCCATGCACAGGCATCCAACGCGTTCTGGACAGGATACGCATAGCAGTGCAGCAGAACACGAGGGAGGTGTGTGCTGAGCTGCGCCAATCACGTGAGGAGGTACGAGCCATGCCCCTCACACGGATAGGTGAAGCCCTTGAGGGCATACTTGATGTGCTGCGCCGAGCTGAACCTGCACCACCACCACCACCACCACCACCGGTTCATGAGGTGGCCATGGACCCACGAGGGGGGAGGGGCCAACGTGGCAGGCGTGGTCGACCACGTAGACGTTAAACTATGCTGTTATCCTCATTTTTGTTAACAGTTGTCTAAGCCTGTCTCTGTTGCAATGATCATTTGCAGCATCTATGTATATAGTTCACCCTGTTTTTGAGATGTCTGTATGTGTGATATTTTGAAAGGCTCAGAGATGACAATCCTATGTTCATAGTGTGTTCTTGACATGGCTGTGATGGAAATCACACACTTATGTTGACATTTTAGTATAACTACATTGATGTGACTTAAAAGCTGTGACAATAAACAGCTGGCAATAACTACATACACCGTGTGTGTCCAGTGACTGTCCATGTGGTCCCGTGTGTATCTATGAAATTGGTGGGGGGGGGGGGGCCCAGACTACATGACTTGCATCCCGGACCCATGCTGCAGCTACCTTGCCACAGGCACCTACCATGTTTATGATGCTCACATATGCAAGCTGTCCTGTGCACATTGTGTCATCACAGTCTATGAGCTGCTCTGGCACAGTGTGCACACACATCCATGTCAAAACAGGGGAACTATGTTGTACATTACCTGTGTTGTTGCCATATGCATCAATGTGTCCAACCCCTCTTAACACGAGTAATTGGTGGCAGATGTGTAAACCTTGCCGTGCCTAGTGTAATGATCGCATTCCGTCCACCCCACCATGGTGATGCATGTGACAGTGGCAGAAATGCGTAACATGAATTAAGTGGTTGGTTATATATTTTTAAATATGTGGTCCAGCTATTCGCTAACGTGTGCGTTGTGTGACTCTGGGACAGGTGCTACGGTGCAACATATGACGCAAGAACCTCATATCAGACACCTACACACATGGTCAACCACCCAAACGTACTGTAGAGCCACTTGAGTTATCACCAGCATGTTTACCCTTCAAAACCATATCTGTCTTCACAAATATCACATACTGCCATACACAGTCTTATGCTGAGTGAGGCACACAAGCATTACAAGGTGTGTTTAACATATGTTTAATATAAACCAAAAACAAATAATGGGACAACTATTTACATTTACAGGGAGGGGGATCATACCATCACCCGCCTCCCCCTAACACACACCCTCCCCACCCCTGTCACCCACACGCCCTGAACAAAGTCCCATCCACAATCCCCCACCCCCACATGACACACACCTCCCTCAGCATGCCCAGTGCTGGAAGACAGGGCAACACAGGGCACATATGTGGACGTCACTTGCGCCATTACTGATGCCAGTGACGCCATTGAGGGGGTGGTTGGCGACATGGCAGACTCACCACCTCGGCTACCACCCTCTCAATGACTCCCGCAAGCCATTGCTGAGAGTGGATCAGCTGGTGGATCCGTTGCTACATCACATGCAGGGCCCCAGACAGATTGTCCACGCATCTGCCACCACACACACACATTGTCTCAGGTGTTTGTGTGGTGGCATCTGCGTAGCCCCTGGGTGGGGCCCTCCATGGTGGAGACAACCGTTGTGGCTGGGGGGAGCCCACAGTGCCCTGTGATGCCCTGTCTTCCACATCACTTTCCCACACACCCTCTGGCCCCCCTCCCCCACTGGCACCCCCCCAATCAGCCCCTCCAAATTGCCATCTGGCCCCTGGTGGGTGTCAACAGATGGAGATGCGGCTGTGGCCGCCTCCACCACCACCACCACCTCCTCCTCCTCCTCCTCCTCCGCCTGTTCCGCCTCCTGTTCCCCCTCCTCCGATGTTGTGAGGACCACCACCTTGTCCCACATGTGGTGTAGTGGGACGTCTCAGGAGGGGTGCGGAGGTGGTGGGCACATCTTCTGCGACATCACCATCTGTGGAAGACGACAGGGATCAGAACTCTGTTAGGTCTCAAATCTAGCACGTCTACATCTGCAGTGGCCACACAGGCTTTGTTGCCAATGGGACATCTGTTACTGATTTGACATCCTGATAATACGCAAATTCAACCTTTTGTGAGCTCTCACCCTGGAGTCGCTGCAGGTAGTTGGCATGGTGGAGGCGCAGCTCCCTCCCCTTCTTCCGGAGATCCTCGACCTGTGGATGGTAATTGAAAGGTTGGGGGCATTAGTGACAGGTCAACCCTCTGCTGGGTCACCCATACAATCACACATCCTTGTGGCCAATGTTTTGCTGCTACAGCCCCACTGTTGTATGTGTGTCTCAGATATAGCATAGTTCAACACATGTCACTGGGGATCCCCATGGGCAACAGACATCTGTCATCACATGTGCATAATGTGTGTGGCAAGGGAGTACCTGGGTCCATGCTGAACCACATCCTTTGTGAACATCTATGGCAGGATCCCACAGTGTTCATGTGCTGCCCTCGCCCCTGTCCAACATGGCTCTCTGAAGTACAGTATACATCTTACACAGGGCAGAACCTGCAGAGGTTAGTGGGAGTCTGACAGAGACATAGTGTGACACACACAACCCACAAGAGTAGATGGGTGGTGTGGGATTACCTACTGCTGCTGTTCCTGCAGATCACCTCTTACAGGGAATTAACTATGCTTTCTTGACCTACACGCAAAACATGGCAAATCCTGTGTCCACAACCTATATGTACATTTTACAAAGGTGGCACCAGTGTGCAGAGGATGTATGGGTGGGCTCTCCTTCCACAACTGTGTGTAGAGGACACTGGGTGAGTGACAGAAAGTACTGTTGTACATATAGAGGGAGTTTGGCATAGCAGAATATTAAACCATGAAATGCGTGCAAGGACCATCATTGCAGCTTACGTGAAGCGGGGGAGCCAGACATGGTAGGTGACGCAAGGTATGTTTTTACTAGCAAAACATGACCGGTAGCGCAGGGGTGTGTCATGACTGACACATTGAGAATGTGCACATGCAACAACAGAGACTGCTGGGTTCTAGTGCAGATAACGGCATATACACTGGCCCATGCAGTTGTTTAGCAAACGTTGTGACTGTAGTCTACCTCCATGTCGTCTATTTGACACTCTGTTTAGGTGACGGGTGATGTGCTGCAGCTGGGTCCTGTGTGGATGCAATGGGACACCACATTCACGCTGCAAGGTGGGAGCAGGCCAAACTACATTTACAGCATTCAACTGTGTACAGGCTACAGGTAAGTACCACTGTTGTTGCAAATTACAGCTGGACTCCTCCATAGGCATGCTGTGTGTATGCGTTCATGGGAGGACGTGCTAATGTACAAACATTGCGTGTTGTGGATGCAGCTATAGGCATAGTGATTCACTGATACGTCTTGGTGATGTGATTACATGTTGCTATCTCATATCACAGGTCTGAACCCTCTGTCAATGTAGTATTGGGGCTCTCAGAGTGTTTTGGAAATTACTACCCTGTCAAAAAACTGCAATCCCATGTTCCAGGAGGTGTTATCCGGCCCCGACATGTCTGCCTCAGGTCTCCTATGATACCCAATAGGCTACATGTGCTGACAGGGGTTGACCACAGATAGACTCTGAAGGAGTGGCAAGGACACATCTATGGGCTGGCCCACACACAGTTCAGGAACCATTGTTTGCAGTATAATGGCGTGAGGGATACACATGTTCATGCACGGAGGACAAGGTGCTTTCCATGCCTTTTGTTAGGAGAACATCACATAACATGTACATCTGATGGTACTGGATTGCCCTGTGCAAGGTTGCTGCAAACAAACAGCACATTATGGACATCCTGACCGAGGGGACTGTAAACAATGGTTGAGCCAGCACTAGCCAGTCTCTCAGGTGCAGAGAGGGGGGTTCCATATGTTCCATAATTATATCCGGCAGTGTACAGCATAATTCAGCTGGCCCAGATACAGGGGGAAAAGCAGGGTCATATGTAGATTCCTAGGGTATGCAATAGGTTTTATTGAGGCTGAGACTATGCGGATAATATAGGTTCCGTCTCTTAGGGGTTCCATTACGCTATATGCAATTCTGGTAATGAGAGGTAAGGAATATAGACATGTCTTTAGCCATTTGAGCTGTGCCACATCCCTGGCGTGATAGCTGTGGGCATGCAGTGGGGTGTTGAGGCGTGTAGGTTTGTCCATATGATTGAAATGACAATTATGTTTATATGTTACGTTGGCCAGCGTTGCAATAGTCACTGGAGGTACTACATGTCCAAGATACCATTTTTGGCATGGCCACAACGCACTAGGTTCTGCACGTGTAAAGGTTGTGTTTATTTGCAAGCCTGAATGTGACATGATCTATCTGGTATGTGTGGGCAAACACACACATCTCAGGTGTGTCGACACCAAGAGACACAGACGCTTACCATCCATGTTTTTTGATGTGTATAATAAGTACGTGATTGACAGTTTAACTTCTGTGTCCATTGGTCTGTTGAGGTGACTGCAGGTCATTCATATTTTTGCAGGTTTCTCCAAACCAAAACCTATTTTTACATACTTGAGTCTCTAGACAGTTAACTGTTGCTTGGTTGGCAGGTGTAATGAACATGTGCATTACAGCCCACATTACACACATCTGTTGTTGATGTGGTCTGAGGGTCGTTGTGCTAGACAGGTGACCCCTATATGTGTTTGTGTGCTGACTGCCACCTGTGCAGGCCACAGCTTATGTGTGTTTGTGGTCACTGTCACATCCGTGAGTTATCCTATTGGTTCTGTCCATTGGGCGAGACTGTGGCCACTGTGCTGCTCTCATGTGGGCACACTCGTTGGGAGCCACATGCACCACACATGTCATGTGACCGAGCAGGCTGATGCTGAGCATCGCCTGACATGACCGCTGCACTTGTTGTACTGCTGTGAACCTACATGCACAATAGAAGCAAATAGCATCTCAGTGACTTATGTCTTTGGTAGTTTGATAGCTAGACATGCACGTAAGATTTAAGTCATTTATGTCGGATCTTTGCAAGATTTCACAGGATAGCTGACAGGTTAAACATTTTGGTGTACATGCATTGTGTAGGCGAGAGAGCCCTCCACATATCCTTTCAAATGTGGATGCATGTGCCAGTCAATCCACTTGGCCCCACACAAACATTCCGTTCCTATGTACCGAGCTGCAGAACACAAACATGGACTTTGTGTACACTGTGGGTGATTGTTGCACATCTGGATAAGCACATCATCATACTTGTGGTTTCCTTAATGGTGGTTGACCAAAGGAGGGTCCGTTGTGCTTGTGGGCAGAGACAATGTGGGTGCACAGCCGTGTGATGTGAGCAGCATCGGCATAGGCAGATTGTGTTGGTCACGGATTATGTTTACACAGTGGTTCATTTACAATGTCAGCTGTAACAGACACATTGTCAACCTCTGTGAAAGCTCAGATGTTGCTTTGAGCTCCCTGTGCTGTAGGTTGACTGACATAGTGTGGTGAGAGGCAGCCACCCTTGTGGGGATGTTGCAAGCTCTACAGTGCTCCGTTAGGTGCTAAATGTTTGAACGTTGTTGTTCTTCTTTGGTGAGTTAGGTATGCTGGATGCTTGCATTACTGATGCGTTTGAGTAACTATGTGCATGACGCCTGTACCATTCTGTACAACGTACTCTGTCCATGGGTCAAATGTTACCTCCGGCCATCTGGCAATACGGTGATCTCATTTTCATGGGATTCACCACATTGGCTGTCCATGGAGGCGATGGAAGGCCATGGAACCCATCACAGAGGCAACAGGCTTGGGGGTGAGGGGGGGGGGTCAGGCCGCTGGGTGTGTTGCGGCTGACTAGCTCTCATTCTGCTAGGCATAGTCGCATGCTCACACATCTGGAGTTGTGGGTAATGATGGTGCTACATACTAAGCAGAGGACAGAACTGGCCATGATGTGTTATGTGGGTGCCTGTTGTTAGACAGCTGTCATCTTTGCATGTTGCGCAATATGTGACAGACATGTTGAGGGTCACATTGTCCAATGGAGTACTCTGAAATAGACTCTCCAACACTACAGGTGATGTTGACAGGTTAGACTGTAGCATTTTTAATATCTGAGATGATTCACACCAGCCATGTGTCCTTGCAGCACGAACAATGCAGTAGACTGGGCCCTCACATGACCAACAGCCTGTATTTGCCATAATCCACAACATGGGCAATGTTCTGCCCGTGCTTGTCACGTGCTTCAGAGTTGTGACAGTCTGTGTCGTGAGAGATGCTGACGTCGATGCTGAAGATTGTTTTGGGACATGCATCAGGACGTTAGTCCATGTAAATGTTCTATACAGCTGTCCTGTCAGTCATTTTTGTACATGCAGGCACCAAGGCCACATAATGACTTTCAATCCCTAACAGGAAGGTCGTCTGCCATGTGGTAAGTACCGTTTAGATTCTTATCTCTGTACACACATAATCATGATGGAGTGATCATGGAGGTGTCCTCAATGCACACCAGGTGATGGCAACACCTGGGGATATGTGTGGACATGTTCTGAGCTATAGTCCACAGTATCCAATTGACATCATGTAATGTCCACTGTAATGGCATGATGTGACCCCATATGTGATTTGCTGATATAGGTGACTCTGTTTATTTTGGTGTTTTATCATATTTTGATAATGATGATATGGAGATATGGGCCAAAACATGTGTGTGCTGATCCCCGAAGAGCACATGTTGGCATATGGGACATTCTCCCCTAGGCATAGACAGGCCTGCCTTTGAACAGGTACATTGTTCCCCACAGAGTGAGCAGAGTCAGTAGAACCATCACGGGAATTGGATTGTATCCTCAGTATGGCGGCTAATGTGAAATTAGGTTGTGATGGACATTTGCCTTTGCTAAACAGTTACATGGTACTGTGGTGTGCACACACGTACACATTATCACCTTTCATGCATTTGCCCATGTTGTATAATCGTTTGCTGCCCCAGCCAGTGGTGCACTATGCAAATCTGGGGTGGGACAGGGATCCTGGCTGCCACATTGTGAGCTACCATATGTCATCAGATGGACACAATGCTAATGGTTAACCAACACAAACAATGTCTGTGTATATGAACTTGCCAAAGTCAGGACACCACAGCATGCTGTACGGTTCAGTGACTAGGATGCGGTCGTAGCAATACAAGCATGTGGCAAGCATTGTGGCTATGGGGCGCTCGCCACTTGCCCAATGGGGGTTTATTGGCCGCAAGCGTTTCTCACGTCCAAGGGTACTGCCAGTGGAATGTCCACTATTCAATGGTGACAGTAGGCTTTGTCTGATAAAACTATTGTTTGATTCGGGTCCTACCATAGAGAGCGCCACATGGGGTAGAGGTGGCCCCTGACAAAATGTGTGTGGCCACAGACATCATTGTTGGAGAGGTGTGTACGGGGTTGGTGGCTGCTTTCCCCCCTCAGCCAGTCACGTTTTGGTCCTTCCTTCACACAGGCTCAGAAAATGCATACATTTTAACATCTCATCATTAGCAATTAGCAGTACGGTCCACATGGTTGTGGTGTGTTCTGGGAACATAGCACAACAATCACTAAAATATGGTTTTTCCAGGCATGGAGACTGGCTCGCTCCATGTGCTGATCTCTGGCTTAGTGGCCAAGCGGGGCCTAATGGGAATCCAGGGGAGGGTTAGAAAACAGACGACTCTAGCCTGTTGATATGAATGGTGCTTGCAGTGGTGGTGGGGTTCAAATGTGAGGTTAAAAATCCTTTGTACGTAGTGGGATAGAGGTTGACATCCGCACCGTAAATGACTATGCGGGCCATCAGGTGGTGTCCCACTACAATAGTCTGCTTTCTCCAGCAACACAGCCATCCGTGAGCTTCTGGGGGGGGATGTGTGGATGCAGGGGGGGGAGGGTGTGAGCTGCAAACGTGCATTTTCACAGGGTACCATGCACACACACCAGATCAGCTTTGATAATTGAGCAACAGAGTCTATTGCTCATTGTCAGCACACCTTGGGGACTGTTTTGCAGGCATCCTCCTTTTGCAAATGATGATACAGACCATGTAAGGGTTTTGTTTAGAGTTTGTTAAGAAACGGCCATTTTAGTTTCCGAGTGTCATCTCCCTCTGTATCTTTTGTCTGTGCACATGTGGCAGCACGACAACAATGGGGCGGGGGGGGGGGGGCGGCCCATTGTGCGTGTCACCCTGAGCCAATCATTGAACCACCCTGGGGCCCCCTTGTTATGACCATTACAGAACCTGGGGAAATGTTGTTTTTGCCAATGATGGTGTCCATGCTAAGCAAGCGTTTCCAAGCATGTGCTTCTGTTGCACACATTTGTTTTGACATAATTGGTTTAGGACATCCTGGGACATTACCCCAATGCAAACCTCATCTCCCACCAATCAATGTCGCACTATATCAACATTAGAGATGGTGTGGTTGGCCCTATTGACCTTGCCCGTTCCCCACTATACCATGACATTTCCCAACCTTACACAGGGCAACAAAATACACGCTGCTTGAACCAGTAGCAGCATTGTGTCAAGTTGTATCTTATGGGTGAAGTGCTGTTGTTTATGTCCAGGATGATGTTGGACACTTGTGCATTGGAGCATCATGTGTGTGGTGGTGGTAGGGTATTGATCGTGTATGATCTATGACTAGGTTGCTATGGTCTGTAGGCCCTAGCCCTGCCTATGCAGACAACAGTGTGTTTACAACACCATAGACATGGGCAAAACCACCATAACATCTGTGGACACACTGTGGTCATGTGTTGGTTTGTGTATGTGTTGGGTCAACCACAACTGCTTGAAGTCTTATATCAGTGAAACAACAGCAACTAATGTCCCATGTGTTGTGTAATAGTGTTGGCTTCCTATTATGTGTTAAGATGGTTAAACACACTTCTGCAGGGATGGTTCATGGGGACAAAGATCTGTTAGCAGGGCGTTTGTTAGCATCCATGACAGTTTATTTATTTAGCTGTATTTATATTCCCGCTTTTCGATTCACCGTGTCAAAGCGCGTTCCCAATTGGGAGATACATTTACCATGAGGGTATATTAAACACACATACGCTAATACTACTTACAGGGACCATTGGGCATGAAGGGTTAGGTGCAATGCCGCAAGACCACAAGGAGTTGCCTATAGGACGAGAAAGTCCCAGTCCCCTCCGGCCGTGAGATTGCTGTCCCCAGGTGGGACTTGAACCCCCTGCCCTCCGGACTGAAGGTGTCCTAACCACGAAGGCCACTGTTTCCCCCCCCCCCCCCATGGTTTATGGGGATGGAATGCTATTACAGACACACATAAACATCTTCCCCGTACCATATCATTTGCAGACATCCGAGACATGTGTGATGATTATTATTGACCTCCAACGACTATGCAGGATACGTACAACCTCATTTGGCCATGACCACCCACAGTTATCTTTTTTCAAACATCCCCCCCATGTGCATGCCAGTATCTGGCCCCCTGGGGGTGGTGTGTTCGGACACAACATCATCAAGCTGCATGACACTTTAGCAAGAAGGTGACTACGATACCACCTTACGAAGGTGACTGGACTCCTGGGGATATTGAGACTGCATTAATACTTGTTAGGCACACACCCCAACCATATCCCCATGGTGCCAGATAACCCAGTGTGCACGACATGGGCTTCCCTGAACCCCAGGGGATAGGGATGACAAAGCAAACTGTTTAAGCCCACACAACCATATCCCCTGGGTGGCAGTGAACCACCCTGGGATGGGCTCCCTGCACCTCCAGGGGATAGGGAAGGTACAAAGTAAACCTGTGTTAGCACCCACAACCATATCTCCAGGGTGACAGTGAACTCCCCTGTGATGGGCTCTCTGGACTCCAGGGGAAGAGGGAAACAACGCAAACTGTTTAAACACACACAACCATATCCCCTGGGTGACAGTGAAACCCACTGTTGGGCTTGGCTCTCTTGACTCCAGGGGATAGGGAATGCTAATGGCAAACTGTTTTAGCACACAGCACACCATATCCCCGGTGACAGTGAACCCCCTGTGATGGGCTCTCTGGACTCCAGGGGACGGGAGGCTGAATGCAAACTGTTTAAGCACACACAACCATATCCCCTGGGTGACATGGCACCCCCTGTGATGGGCCTCTCTGGGACTCCAGGGGATAGGGAGGCTAATGCAAACTGTTTAAGAGCACACGCAAACCAAATCCTCTTGGTGACAGTGACCCACTGTGATGGGCTCTGGACTCTCCTGGGGATAGGGAGGCTAATGCAAACTGTTTAAGCACACAACAACCATATCCCCTGGGTGACGGTGAACCCACTGTGATGGGCTCTGTCTTCTCCTGGGGATTGGGAGGGCTAATGCAAACCGTTTTCTCACACAACAACCATATCAGCCGAGGACTGACAGATGACCCACTGTGATGGGTTCTCTGTCTTCTCCTGGGGATAGGGAGGGTCAATGCAAACTGCTTAAGCACACACAACCATATCCCCTTGGTGACAATTGAACCCACTGTGATGGGCTCTCTGGACTCCAGGGGATAGGGAGGCTAATGCAAACTGTTAAGAAACAGTGTGATGGGGCTCTGCAAACTGGACTCCACTGGGATGAGGGGTCGCTGGGGATAGGGAGGCTAATGCAAACTGTTTAAGCACACACAACCATA